>VZRO01004998.1:201497-223303 GCA_013397915.1 Daphoenositta chrysoptera | reverse complement strand
ATTTTTTCTGCTGGTATTATTCTTCCTGTTTGCTCTTAAGGCTTTAGGTTATCTACACATGACTTCATATTATTTCCTCCTTATTCACTCCATGCTTATTTTAGCTGTTTTTTCCTTCCTCTTACTTTTTCTACCAACTTCCTATGCGTATCATTGTATTCCTTGCTTTCCTCCACACTTTGGTGAGTTGCCTCCTCAAAAACTTCTAGTATTTGGACATTGTGATGTGAATGTGATTCATTAAAATAATTCAGAAACAAGAACAGTTTCAGCCTTACAAACAATATTCATATTTGATTATGATGACCACAACATTTGCTCCTACTTCAACCATATATTTAACCTAAAACAGAAAATGAGTTCCCTGACTGGGTGCAGCACATGGGAAGAAGTGGGGCAAGAGGAAGGCAAAGCCACCAGGAGGGGTTGCAGTGCCCCTCTGACCAGGTCTAAGCCGGCAGGGACAACTTAGGCCAGCCTAAAGTGATGATGAAACCAAGGCTCTGCTCAAGGTGACCATTTTGTGCCTTGTGATTGTCAGTAGATATGTGACAAAACTGAGCTCAGGCCCAGGACTCTGGCTTCTCAACCAAAAGCTTGAGTATTCAATACTTTGTCTCTACTTTTGTCCCAGCCCCAGTCAAAGCTGTACCTGCCTGGAGTTAGAGAAAGGAACTTTCAAACCGGGTCAAACTTACAGTGACTTTTCTGTAAGTAGGCTATTAATAGAGTGCATGCATTACTCTCTCCACATCAATGCATTTCTCCTCTGCCTTTCTGCATAACCTTGCACTTATTTTCTATATTTACCTGCTTCCTCACTGCAAATGTAGAAAGCGTAGGTGGAACAGAATGAAATAAATGAAAGAATGCAGAGTGCACATAAAGCAAATCACAACATTAGTAACTATTCTAGCAAGCTGTCTGGTACTCTACACTGCAAGTTAAATCACATCTACATGAAAAAGGTCCACCTGAATTTAGGATAAATTGTTCTCTTTTCTGTAATTTGATTCCATATTTCAGAATTGCAGTGTTTTATCCCTGCAGCTCCACTTCACTGGCCCTGCACAAAATGAGAAACCTACATTAAATCCCACAGATTAAAAAAAAAACTATACAGGCCTACTGTTTGCCTTAGACATAGAGTGTGAAAAACTTTTTTATAGTGTATGGCTAATATTTTTTTCAAAGGAAAACAGCCCACATAAAGTATTGCAATGTGTCCACTGTTAGCTGGCTCCTGCATGCAACAGCACTATTTTTTGGTATATAGTATTTAATTTTTTACAAGCAAAAGTCATCCAAAACACAGCACTATGAAATTTTTTTTTAACTAAAAAAAATACCTACTGTTCTAGAAAAAAAGAAAAATTGAAGGATTAAATGAAGTATCAGATTCTAGAGACCTTTTGAGTCACCAGCTAGAAAGAATGTTTACATTTATAGGTTAAGATTTCTCCTTTTCACTTGAGACCTCCTGCTAGCTTCTTTTGCAGTGCCTAATTATAAACACAGGAGAATCCTCCTTCCCCTATCTGACTGTTGTCTGATACATGCTTTGTGTTGTGCTATTCTTCTTTCAACTTGAATAATTCTAATGTTTAACAACACACAAAAATTAGAAATTTACATTACATTACTTTATAAGAGCTACTATATTCATGTTTGTTATTGGTGTCACTGGAAGTGAACGATGAATGCACAAGTAATATTAACCAAAATGTTAACCAAAAAAAAGCTATGCAGAAAGTTTGCATAACATTATTACCTAAGCAAATTCAAGCAGCAAAAGTCTCTGTGTCAGGAAGCTGGAACAAACAAATATTCATGATAAATGAGGAAATGTGGTGGGTTTTTTTAGCATTCCGGATGGTAAATATCTGGAGGAAATTGTCAGGGACAATGATACAATCAAATGAAATGATGTTCCCTGACAGTTCCCTGACTTGGTTTCCTTGCAGTAAGACAGGAATACTCGTTGTCTACTTTCACATCCTATAGGACCTACAAGATCTTCCTGGTTCCTGAGTGGGATGGCACGCAGGCAGCCTCTGCCCTGGTGTCAGCATACAGCCATGAGGGCAGCCAGTGACACTTGCTTTGTAGGACAGGGCCACAAACTTTACAGAGGATTCGTCAGACCATCTCGACCCTACAGAATTTCCCATGTGGGTAAGAGACACAGAATCAGAGGTGCAAGATGGTAGGTGATTACTGAAGAGATTACTGAAGAGGAGAACCTGGAGGGGCTCTCAAAAGCAAAAAGCACAGGCAGGGTTTAGAGCTGCTCAGGTGGCTGGATTGCAGCCAGCACGTAGCCAGGCTGCGTTGCACAGTGCAGGGTGTGGCACTGGACACACCACATCCCCAAGCTCACCACATCCCCAGGCTCACCACATCCCCAGGCTCACAGCATTCCCAGGCTCACTGCATTCCCAGGCTCACAGCGTCCCTGGGATTGCTTCTTCCCAATGCCAAGGAGATCAGCATGGCCTCACAAACTGGTGTTCAACTGAGTGCTGGGTGGGAATACCAAGTGAACTGCTTGAGAGCTGCCAATAACTCAGGAGACAGCTATAGCTCTTTCTTCTTCCAGCGGAAGTTCTTCCTGTATTATCCACTCAGTCCCAGAAACAGAGATAAATCTTTTTCTTAGACATTAAAAATAGCAGATGCTGGGTTCATTGGGTCATAAATAGAGCAAAATTTAGAAAGATGCACAGGTTAATGTGCCATGTGAACCACATTTCCTTTCAGATTATATCTTCTTTGCATGGTCTAGGCTTTTAAGGTCTTTCCCATCTGTGACATTGGATAATTCAATTAGAAGATTCACTTCTACTCAAGACCTCATTTGCCTTATGGAGGTAGCACAATAAATGACAGCCCTGTGAGCCACAGCACAAGACAGTGGCTCTGCCTTCCACCTTGCTCATCGATCAGACTGACAAGAGCACATCTGTCTCCGAGGTCTGGGGTTGGTCTGTGTTCCCCTGGCAGCCTGGCTCCAGGACTGTGAGCGAGAGCCAAGCAGCTGAAGCAGAAACAACACCAAGCAGGAAACGAGCAATTTCCATGCCACTGGAAATGCATGTGCAGAGAGCAATCATGTGTAGCCTGCAATTGTGTTTGTGAATAAATATTTCAGCTATCGTTCTTAATATGAGTTTACTGTTGGCAGTGGCCTAGTGCTGAACAGTGGTGTCACTGGAATTCAGCTTAGTATTCAAGTTCAGCTGAAAATTGACAGCAATGCATGTTTTCTGCCAAATTTAACATGAGCTCAGCAACTGAGCAAAACATTCTTTACAGATACTGCATTTGGGGAGCACAGGGGTTGTTTAGCATAGCAAGTGAGATAGTTGGGATTAGCCAGTAAAGCATCTCTATCAGCAAATATTTTCATTTACAGGGACTCACCAAGGGATAAACCACTTAAATTGATGTGTTTGTGATGTGTCTTCACTGTCTAGCCACGACCAGGATTACCTGCTTTGAGGGTGGCACACCCTCTAAATGCATTTAACATGCGTTTAGACAAACACTGCTTTCCTATAAATAAGATCCTGACTGGCCTCAAATGACTGAAAATACAGAAGGAACATATAGACTGGGACTGGAAAGTGGCAAATCAGAAGAGATTTAAAAGACATTGATAAGCTCATAAATACTATGAAGAGATGTGGGATTACACTCTTTTCTTTTTTAATATATCTTTTAAAAAGTACTAGTTATTTAGTCATGCACCATAGGAACTCACTTATGCAAAATAAAACCCACATATGTTTAAGAAGCAATAAACAAAACTGCAGCAGAGAAAACCACCATAGATATTAGGAGCACATGAGCAAATATTACGTATGCATCCTCTCTTGATTTACATTTTGGGTAGGTATCTGATATTGGCCACTGGTGGACACAGGATAATGGGATAGATGGACCTTTGCACCAGTTTGGCACTTGTTATATATCTACCTTCTTAAATTGCCACTGAAATTATCCCAGTCTTCATAGGTTCGTAAATCATGCGTGGATTCAGTGTGCACAGGACATCTTGATAAACTGGTGATAACATGGAAGAAACAGCACTATTTTTTAAACTATCTGTGGGAACTACACCTCCAAACGTCCTAAAACTCTTACCCAAGTGAGAAATTTTTAAAACATGGTATGTCTCTCTCACGTACAACACTTTTTTCTAGAAATGAATCTGTTTACTCAGAAGGAAACACTAAGAAAGGCTTTGTGAATCTTAGAAATAACCTGACATCAGGGGAATACTAATGTTCAAATGGCACCCTCTGCTTTGTCAATTTGTGTAATGCTTGTAAGTCGATATGTCACTTTGTCTTCATAAAGGTTAAGTGCAGGTAATGGATTAATTGGATTATTGGGTGTAATGAAAACAGTCCCAGGAGAGCACAGATGTAAAGAGACACGAGCAAGACTGTGGACTACCAGCAACAGCTGAAAATACTTTTATTTCAGACATGCAGATCATGACCTGACTTTTAAGTGTAGTGATCAAGCATATGGTTTCAGTGGAGTCTTGGAGGAATAATCACCACTGCTGGTTATTTTCTGGAATGTCAGGGAAGATACATAACTCTCCCAGTATCATTCAGTGCATGAATATTTCAGTCTTCCTGGGTTAGCACCGTAGCTTTACTGGTGACAAGTATGACACAGTAAGCACTCTTTTCCTCATTTTAAGTAACTCAGACATTATATACTACAGATGAAATGACAGAAGTAATTTAAACACATTTTACAATGCCCTCTCCTGGTTTACCATTTTAAATTTATGATCTGTGGACTATTACTATGAGGTTCAGCAAGAGAAAGGGAAGCCAATTGTCAGCAGGCCTAAATTCCCTCTAAATAAACTGTATTTTTCCATGCAGTGGAAAAGACTGGTGACAACTGCAGATGAAAATATAAAATAGAATCAATTTGTGCCATTTCAGATAGAACTTTTTAAACACCTAATTTTCTCTAAAAGTAGCCCCAGTTTTATAAAAGGGACCAAGTAACTGATTTATCAGTTAATTCAATACTGCCATACTTCTCTGCAGCGAAGCAGAAAAGGGTGCACTGTGCTTTTGTTAAACATTGCTCAATGTAGGCAACTGCACACGGAAATTGATGCCTTCCCTATGTTTTAACTGTTAATGCATAAACCAGCACAAACTCTCATGACCTAAGGTCTGCATAAGGAACTTTCGTGTTCTCTCACTTCTTTCTTTCACTTGGAACTCACGGAGGTTTTTTTGTTCACACTACCTTAAAATATCATAACAAAAAGAAAAAGGAAGAAAAATCAATTTAGGCAGTCCATCTGATATGAAAAATCCTTTTTTCACGCCTTTTGAAATGCTTCATGTATGTTGGGCCAAATTCTAAGCCTTTTTAAAAGTGAAGGCAGGATGAAGAAGAATAATAATAATTTAAATTTTTTAAAAATTATGTATTATTTATATGCAGAGAAATTTCCATATTGGTCAGATTAATTACTTATAATTAATAATTGGTCCAGCTCCATTAAATAACTTTAAATCATTGAAGACTCTACACTCAGCTGTCCACATACCTCTCCTGGGATCCCAATCACACTAAAAGGATATGATCATATGCAATACTAGTTCTGAATATTTAAAACATACTTTTAAAATTCTGCCCCCATTTAAGGACAGAGTAGCCAGTATGGAATCAGGATATGAATATATATAAATCAGGTTCCTTCCACTGAGGTGAAATAATCTGAATTCTCCAGCAAGTGAAGGACTGTCTTAGGTTCTTCCTTTTTAAATGTAGGTCCTTATTCTTATGATCAGGACTGCTAGATCATAGTACAGATAGTACAGTGCTACTAAAAGACCAACCTTTCCTTGTTTCTTCCAGGAGTCACCCTTTGTCTTCTCTTCTACCTGAGCAAAATTACTCTAAAAAACCCTAGTTTCTAATACTCTGTTTGTCAGGTTAAAGTGCACCTTGCTGAGAAACTGAATTTAGGGTAGGCAGCATCAGCAACACTTGGGATGTGTGGTAATTGTAGGATCAAACCTTTCTTTCAGGAGACAAACCCCAAGAATTTGGACATTTCTTTTAAAAATATATCAGCGCTAAGTTGGTAAATTAGTTAACAGTTCCTGTTTGCTGGCAAAGAAGTCTTTTCAAACTTACTCAGCATTTTGTGTCAGATGCTGAATATCTGCGGTCATAATCTTAAATTCCTGTTTGTTTTCAGTCAGCTGTTTTTCCTTTTTTCCAAAAAGACCGAGTAGTTTCACAGCACCCAGTTTCCCCAGACGTCACACTTTTCACAAACCACTTCTTGTCTTCCTCAGTGCTGAGGTTATGAAAACCAGTCTGATCACTCATTTCTCTCCTGTTTCCTTCACAACCAGCGTCCTCTAGAGCATACCTGCCTATTAATGGCTTGTTCAATAAACGTAACAAGTACAAAAGCCATTCCCTTCATGTCCTGCAGAACAATTCAGTGCAACAAGAATCAGGAAGCCAAACAATACATGCCAACACATGTATTTTTGAAATATTGGCTAACACAACTCATTGATGAAAGCTTTATATGATGGTGAAGCCACTGGGATTCTATGTTCTCTTATGATCCATTATCAGTTTAAGTATTTTGTCGCTGTATTTTGCTGGAGTGAACAGTCTTTACTCTTTTTTGACAATGAATCATGTTCCAGATTGATTTTATATGTGGAAATCTCCCTGGGCACTCTGCAGTACCAGAGAAGGTGGGGCTATTTTTCACATGACAGTGCCAGAGCAGTGGAATATACAGCTGCAAGCCACAGGACACTGCTGTACCTGTACTGTCCTCTCCTCCAGTGGAGTCTTCCAGTGCTCAGGGGAAAAATCTCTCTTTCAAAGAGGCTTAGGATTTTGGAGCTTATGTACTTCTTTCAACATAAGGTCCAGGAACTGAAACATTGCCCAAAAAAGTGATGTAACGTGGTGCTGCCACAAGCTGCACTACTGTGTGCTGAGGGTTAGCACTGCACCAAAGCACAGGGAATAGAGTCGTGATAGGTCGGGCAGTGCTGAGGAGTTGAACAGTGCTGTGGGATGTGCCCAGGCACTCACACCCCATGGTGTTAGATCATTAGGATCGCCCTCAGTAAAGTTTTGGTCCAACAAAACAAATAGACTCCCAAAACTTCCTAGACATGGTAATTTCCAGTTGTGGCCGTCATGTTTGGAAATGTAAGTGGGATTAAGAAGCTGTGAGCTCAGAATTCTAAGAGGGTTGGCCTCTGTGCCATTAAAAATCTGTTATGCTTGATTTACAAGCATAGATGTAACCAACAAATGGAACCCTTACTTCAATGATTCACTAATAGTGATCTTTGTATTTTATTATTACAATAGCTGTTATCTCCAAATCATCCTATGGCCCCTAACTCTGCCCCAGAGCATGTACAGCACAGCAGGGTAGAACCCATAACAGTAATGCCTCACTGTCTGCAAGTCTTCCAGCTTAACCTTGGGTTAAATCAAACTTTTCCATCTTCCTTCTGAGCCTGACACAATTGATGTGAGACCTTGTCTTTCCATGAGCACCTTCCAGTGGAACTGATAACTGCACAGGTGGGACTTGGTAGCCCCAGTACACATCTTTCTGGACAGCTAACACAGGAAAATGGAACTTGTCTTTGGAAAAAAAAAAAAAAAAAAAAAAAAAAGAAGAATGAAAAATTCTTTTTTTNCACTGACAAGTTCTTGTGCTTTTGGAATGAAATTTAAAAGTAATTTTTCCTGGATGGGAAGAGAGAACAAACACCGGCAATAGCAACTCAGTCCAAAGAAGCCAATAGAAGTTTTAATGTTGGTATTTTTATGAGCAGATCACATATATGAAAATAACCACTCATAAAAACTGGCTGCTTTTTTCTCAGTTTTGCTCTTCTAATTGCAGCAACAACTCTGCAACTGTCCTGTTATCAACTTGTTATGTTGATTTATTTTTAAAGCAAAAAAGTGCAAGTTTCATAAAAAGTGAATATCATGCACACAATCATCTTTAGTCAGTGCATCATCCATCTAAAACAGCAATAGTCCTATAGAAATAAGTAACTTAAAAATAATAATAGATAAGGACTACCTTATTCTTTGTGCATTTTGAGGCTGCCTTGTTATTTAAGCACTGGGACAATTACTATTCGCACTATGATTTTTTCCCCCTGTGTTTCTCTTTTGTTTTTTGTTTCTTCATCAGACCAGTGAAAGATAAAATGGAACATTTCCCATGGAACAAAGGGAAAACAAAGTACTATGGGAGTGGAGGGCAGAGGGAATCTGCAACAGTGGATTTAGTGTAGTTTGTAGCATCTTCTTTCCAGACTGCCCAGCAAGAGGCCAGTTGCTCAACTTGTCATGTTTCAATGAAAGAGAAACCCATGACTATTGCAACCAGGAAATGTTGACATAATGGAGTTACTAAGAAAACCTGAATCTTAGTCATTCTCCGTCTTAGACACATTGCAAGCAAAGTCACACAAGTTTTATGCATATTAGTACCACCACTTTTTTTTTGTTTGTTTTGCCTTGAAAGGGCTTATTATAATCAGGAAAAATGCTTTTTTTTTGTCAGCCCACAAAATGAAATAGTGTCTTCCACAAACACATGAAAAAGAACATGTTGAGCCTGTAGCATGATTGTATCCTGCGAACAGATTAATTGTAAGGGAGGGGAACTAGGGAGAACTGCCAGTAGGACAGGTTCAGATACATGTGGGTCTCTCCACCTCCAGTTGCTATCATTATTGCACTTTTAATGCCCTTGAGGAGATGTTAATCCTCCATTCAAGAATTCTCTCAGTATTGAAAATTCTGGACAATGAGCTGCGTGTGAGACTACACCAATACTACATCACACTTCAAAAAAGTCACTAGTGGAAGTAGCAGTAGCTGGATATACAGAAGATGGAGCCAGTTTAAATTCAGCTAAAGGGAGTTAATATTGTAGGCAAGGGCTCTGTGGCATAAAGCAAGGAGGAGAAATGCAGAGTTAGCTGCATGATTGGAGCAGGATGAGCAAGGCGACGAGAGGGATGGAAAAAGACACGAGCAGGTGTGGGACCTCATGCCCTCGTGGTATTACAGGTGGGTTATTCCCACCGTGGTGGGAAAGGAGGGGGTGGATGCCACTGCAGGGCATGGACCATCTGCCTGCTGCTGCCCACTGGGGCGATTTGCATGAGAGGAAGTGAGAACACGAGTTGCACAAGGCAGCACAGCTGAGCCTGTGCCCCTGTCTTGGCACCCCAGCCTGCTGCTAAGTCCCTCGCAGGGACATTTGCTTTCAGATCACTTTCAGATCTCCCACTCCTGTGTTCTCCTATTAGCAGCAATTCACTTTCCATGCTCTCCTTCTTTTCTGAGACTGTAATATGGCTGAATGACATTGAGTCAATCAAAATAAACATCAAAAATCCTTTTAAAAACATTAATATGTAAATCTTTGTGTAAGTCAGTGAAGATGATTATCACTCAGAGTCAAGAAATATTTTTTGGGACAAACAAAAAATAAGGTGTAGGTGTTTATTTAGCCATTGTTTTTTGATGATCTTCATTTTTAAGCCCTGAAGATGTGTGTGCAAATGGTCTCCATATTAAAGAACTTCTGCTAAAAACATTGACTAAATCTGTGCGAGTTAGGATTAGAAGCCAGGATTTCTAAAATCTTGACAGGCTTATTTAGCTACCTCTTATTATCTACTTCCTCCTATTCAGAGCAAGTGATTACAGATAAATCACAGATCTACACATTTTGCACATGATGTAAAAATTGTGAAAAGTATTGAACTGAAATATGAGAAGCATATAGAGAAAATTTTAATTGCTTGTCCTAATGTTCGTGCCTGCTGCTAAGTTTGAACCCTTGAATCCTCTGCTCTTCTAATCAATACAGGAATACAAAATGTGCCTTTTGTTTAAGAAGTCACTACTATATCAACTTCAACTGAAGTAAGCAGAAATTAAACAAAAGTTTAGGTTTTCCTGCAAAAGCAAGTAACCAGCAGTAAATTCTGGGTAATGAAAAGGGTTTGTTTCATGACAGAGATCTCAGGCAGAACTATCCACAAGTACGGGTCATTCTTTATTTATTGTGGAGTTGACAGGGGAAAGCTAGTCTGCCTTTAACATTTGAAAGCTAAAAGTCACACTCAAAGTATTTTCAAGTTATTAGTAAAATTAAGGTTCTTACACCTGCTATAATTCCCCAAATATATAAATACTCTGCTTTGAATATTGTACCTCAATATTGAATATATGTACCTCAAAAATATAGTTCTTGCGATTACCAGTGTAACCCAAATAATTCAGTACATTATAAAACAATACATTAGTAGTTTTTATAATTGATTGGCAAGCAGGTTTCTGCTGGGATGGTATTGTCATCTAATGGCTCTAAAAAGCATAAAACTACTGAATTATTTAACCTAATTTAAACTCCACGCAGAGGTAGAAAACCCACAACAAATCTGTTCTTGTTCAAAATAATTTTTGTTGTTAATTTGTGATTTAAATGTTAAAGAATTTTCTCAAACCTGATTTTATTTATTTTGTTGACATATCATGCTTCTAAGATTATGCATATTTTTATACTGGGAAAGGCTCATGTCATTTACTTCTTGAGCTGCAATTAATAGTATCCTTGTTATCTACCTTATTGCAATAATTTTCTTTGTTTTCACCCTGACAGTTTAACTATCATAATTCAAAACAGCAGTGTTGAAAGACAAATAAGACAAGTGAGGTTTTTTTAAATAAATCATCTTGGGTTTATTTGTATTTTCCCTCATTTAATTTGACACTAACATTTATTTCCTGATTAAGAAGCTCAGGATTGGCATGCAGCACCCACCACGTGGGGCCTCTGAGCAACTAGGTCTAGTGAAAGGTGTTCCAGCCCATGGCAGGGGCATTGGAACCAGGCAATCTTGAAGGTCCCTTCCAGCCCAAGCCATTCTATGATTAGAAATACAACAATACCAAAAACTTGGTGTCAGGGTGTTTCACATTTTTGTCTGAGGAAAAAAAAAAAAAAAAAAACAACAACAAAAAAACCACAACCCCAACCAAAACCTTACGCAGTTTAACAGTCTAAAAAAGTTCATTATGGAGAGGTAACTTACCCTGCATATCCCCAGAGATTCTGGCCTCTTTTTCAATTACTATAGTAATTTCCACTGATACGGACACCTGTTCTTTGGATACCTGTTCAGACTACCATCCGTATTTCATTGAGGACACTAAAAAGCAGCTAGCTGTTGTATAATAAAAATACCTTTTATGAATTTTAAAACAGACCGAGAAACGTCTTTTCTGCGTTTCTCCAAGAACGTGAGCAGTACACATAGTGTGGAAATGCAGAACAAAATATGTTGAATATTTTTCTTCAGTGTCGTAGACACTTCTTTGCCTTGCTCATTGAGGTAGAGAGGTTCATTTACGAACACATGCTAATGTCATTTCCTTTCGAAAAGGAGCAGTGATTTCTTCTGTTCAAACGTGGGGAAGGAGCTTAAACGTCTCTGCACTGGTCAGCAGGAGAGCTGCTGTGCTCAGGGAGCACAGCACTGTGAGGACTGCCTTTGCTGGGCTTTGCACAGGCACCCAGCTGCAGCCAGACGGTTACTTGACTCTTAAAAAAAAATATTAGTTAACAAAAGCCTAAGGAAGTACAAGGCAACCCTTCCAGCTTTGCTCTTTCCTTCCAAGCTTTTAACTTCCCACCCAACCCAAAACTTCACTAGTCTTTGATAAAAACGTGCTGTGACAGAGACTGAGTACACTGGGGCCAACATTTAAATTTAAGGCGGCTTTGATTGGACTCCAAAACGCCTAGCAGAATACTTATACCACAGACTGATTGAAAGAGGGGAAGAGCATACTGTGGCTCTGCTATTTCAGGAGACCCTTCGACACCAGCCTATTTGTCAGAGCAAAGTGCGAAACAGTCAAGGCCCGAATGATCATCCCACCACTGCAGAAGTCCATGTGTTCAGGCAGGCAGTATCCACCCCCACTGGACCTAGAAACTGGAGAGTGTTGGGATGGGTGAAGGTAGAGGCCAGGAAGGGGAGAATTCATGTCCTGTGCCCATGAGGATGTACTGGGCATCAGGATAGGCCAGACATTCATTTCCCCCTTCCTCAAGGAGATGAGGCGAGTAGATCTCTTTCCTTGGCTGCTGGCATTCCTTTTTACTTCATTCTTTCAGCAGGGCACTTCAGCTTGACAAGGCTTTACTCTGTCCTTGAGTTCATAAATTTTCAGACTTTAAGTCTTCTTAAGCCTATGAATGTCTTCGGGTCTTCATATTTAAGAAAGGCTTAATCTCAAGGCTTAATTTGAAGACTTCCAAATAAACAAAAGTACAATGATGTTCTCATGTCTGTTTTTGCAATACTTAAGCTGTGCACCAGAAATGTTTCCTATTCACTCTGCCTTTTTTGTTACCTCTCTTACTTGTTAACCTCCCACAAGCCATCATCAAGACAGATCTTGGTAGTTTTGCTTGTAAAGCAAAACATCTGTGGCTTATTAGTCTTCTCATAGGAGGGAGAAATTTGATTTCCTCAAATATCCCTCCTCACCATAACACTCTGGTTTAGGTTCCTTTCCTACTTCAACTACCTTTTCAAATATGGACATCAGCATTGAAAAATCTGTTTCATTTTCCTCCCATCAATGCTGCATGGAGATAATACTTCCTTCTTAAGCTACTAGACCCAAGGATTATCCTCTTTCATCTAAAACACTGGGCTGTGGATCAGATTAAACTGATCAGGTTTTCTACTGTCATCTGTATTCACGTGCAGTTCCTGTTCAGTGTCACTGATTTCTAGAATGAGGAAAAACTCCATTTTGTCTTTTTTTGTCTTTTTTTGTCTTTTTTCCTCAGATATGGCTATGTGTGAACGTGATTGGAGGTTTTTCCAAAGTCCACTCTCCTTTGCAACTGAAGCACAGAAAACAAAAAATCGAGTCAGAAGTGGAGGAAAAAAAAAATAACACAATAACTAAGAATACCACAGGAAGAAGGAAGGGAGGGGAAACTGTAGCAGTGTGTTAATAAGACTGATCTTTGACAATTACAGAATATGTTTTAAAACACAATTCCTCATTCTTCAATTATCTACAAAAATATGTTACCAGGTTCCTTCTGTGTAGCTGTTTTACATTTCAGTCTTTCAATATATGAAACATCATAAAATTAATTGAACTCTGAATTGTATTTCTTCCTTTCTGGCTTGTTTTTCCATAGGAACTACCCCTGTACAACCATGCCATCTGCCTGTCTACCTCCCAGCTCCAACTTGAGTGCAACATCCAACTTGAGCCAAGTTTCAGAGAGGTGCAACATTCTCAAAGATGCAAAGATCTTACAAGTTCATTGGAAAACTAGCAGCCTAAAAGAGGAAAGAAGCCCAATTTAGTATCTCATGGTGAGTCAAAGGCAGATCCAACTCAACGTCTCTATTTGAAGAGGCAGCAGCCATCTGGCCAGTGTGTAGGCACATTTTGGCTGGTTTGTCAAGACACAGAATAACAGAATCACAAAATCACAGAATTATTAAGGCTGAAAGAGATCTCCAAGAGCACCTTTGACTGATCACACCTCGGCAGCTAGACCGTGGTCGAGTCCATGTCGAGGCCATGTCCAGTCATTTGTTGAACACCTCAAGGGACAGTGATTCAACCACCTTCCTGAACAGCCCATTCCAATGTTTAACACCCATTTCCATGAAGAAATTTTTCTAGTTCCATTGCCCTTCTCTGGCCTCTCTCCAGCACCTCAATGTCCTTCTTGGAGTGAGGGGCCCAGAGCTGGACACAGCACTCGAGGTGTGGCCTCAGCAGTGCCCAGTACAGGGGACAATCCCTGCCCTGCTCCTGCTGGCCACACCATTGCTGGTCCAGGCCAGGATGCCCTTGGCCTTCTTGACCACCTGGGCACATGCTGGCTCATGTTCAGCTGCTGTCACCAGCCCCCCCAGGGCCTTTCCAGCCCCTCTGCCCCAGCCTGTGGCACGGCCTGGGGTTGTTGTGACCCAAGGGCAGGACCTGTCACTTGGCCTTGTTGAACCTCACGCCCCTGGCCTCAGCCCATGGATCCAGCCTGTCCAGATCCCTCTGCAGACCCTACATATGTAGCTCTGAATCAGCAACAGGAAACACTGAACATTTTCTGTGTAAGATTAGGGGGAGGGATCTGAAGATGAACCTGAGGAAGGGCAGATCCAGGGCCTATAAAACACACAACCACAGGAAGCTGGACTTTATTCATCTTGCTGCTCCTCATCTTCCACCAATTAATTTTAAATAAATGATCTTGTTAATGAGAACAAGGAAAGGAGAATCACTGATTATTTTTGGACTCAGTACCAGATCATCAGTGGCTTTAGTTAGTTATTTCACTATAATACAGAGTACCAGCAGAGAAAAGACACCGGGAAATTCCACGAAATCCAGGAAACTCAATGGACAGATGATAGCATTATATAAACAAACCTGTTATGCCAGCTTTTCCCAATGCATAGGCATCACCTCACACCATCCTTACTATATGTAAAAGATCACCATGCAGACAAATATTTGAGCTGATTAAATTTTAAATCAGCTTCCAATAAAAAATCTTTTTTATTTACACTTAAAGAGGGGCCTTTCTTTATGCCAATATTGCCCCTAGTCTATTTGTAGCTTAGACATGTGTAGCTCTTTGTATTGCTATCAGGTAAATCCAGAATCAGGTTTTGAAATGCACTAACCTGAGAAACCTGATAGGATGTCACAAGGAATGCTGAAGTTGAATCCTGCATCCTTATGTTATTGTTCCCACACTCTAAAAGCAGCTTTTAATAAAAGTTCATTCTGCAGCAAGTTTGGGCAGTGTTCTATGAAGGCTGTCTCCTGCATTTTTAAAAGCAAGTCAAACTAACTTCTCACAAAGTTATTCCAAAACAGCATGGGTCTATGAGTGTGATTTTGTGTTGTACTCATCTGAGAAAGAGACTCTACCATGGTGGAATCGTATCTGCTGCCAGCTGGGCCCATTTTTTTGGATGCTAGAGAAAACAGTAGAAGATGGAACAGCAATTGGAAAACAATCTGTCAAGACAAAGAAGACATAGTTGAATATAACCCATCAAAAGCTGAAAACTAAGCATTGTTGCAAAAGCAACAGCAAAATGTGTCTGTTGGGTAACTGGCAGTTAAAATGTCAGAAAATTTGCTTTGCCTGGGGCTGCAGTAAAGTGTGATGATATGATTTCCGTGGGACTGTTTATGTGAGAACTGAAAATAACAACAGGAAAGAAGTGGTAAAACAGTAGGAGAAGAAAAACTCTTGGTATTAACATCTACAGGTGGTTGTCTGGAGAAGAAAATGTATGCAATGCTTTTGTTGCAGAATACCTGAATACTTAGACAACAACACGCAGGGAGTCAGTGGCTTTACATTTAAAAAAAAATTACAAGTAAAGGAGCAAGGTACCTTGTTAGACACACGGACTCATACACACAGTTCAAAGGAGCATTAGATACCTGAAAAAAGTTTTCATAGCAGCTGCTGATACCGGCCTGGAGCTGCCTGTGCCAAACGAAAGAATCAGGGTCTGTCTCATGAAAGAGAGGTTGGTTCCCTGTGGGCTGCAGGACAGGGCCAGTCTCCGTTCACCACGGACTGCCAGCACTCCCCAGTCAGTGACTCAGGTAACAGCTAAGCCAGCTCAGCAGTTCTCCCCAGAAGGTCCTGGAGGTTCCTCCAGAGGAAAACATATTTTCCCTTGCTTTTTGCACATAGTAATGGAAAGAGAACACTCACCTGGCTTTAAGAAGTCTTGACCCTAGTTCTCTGGGGAGCACCCTACATAATTGTTTAGTACCCTCTTGCTCCTTCAGTATTTTCGCAAAGAGCCTGTACGGCTCACAGGTTTGGACTCTCTTCTAAGAGTGGAAAGGAACATTTTCTCAGTCGGAGGCAGAAGGTTTAAATCTGAATTTCCCCAAAATAACATGAATGCCCCAATCACCACCCTTACCTAACCACACCAAGACTTTCCCAGAGTATGTGGGATCTGCAAACCCAGTGATACCCTGAACTGCCAGCCTGGGCTCTCTACTTCATCACTCAGCAGAGTGTAAATTCAAGGCAAGCCCAAAGAAAGGCCATTCTGATTTCAGCATCTTCCAGTGAAACCAGGCACTGTCAGGACTCCTACTGAAGTGCTGAAGGTTTGGTGAATGCTGGTGTATGTCATCAACTATGCAGGTATGGTGATTCCAGGTCCTTGTTGTGCTTTAACCTCAGAGTGAAAGAGCTCACTAGAACTTCTTCCTTTTTATCAGTGGCCAACCCACAAGATTTCACAGGCTGGGCAACACCCTAGTGCCAACAGTGCATACTCCCATTACACCTCTGTGAGAGATCTCTCTGAGTCAGGTTTGAAGGAGCAAATTGACACAGAGAAGTCACTTCTAACCAGGGAGGCTACAGATTTGCTATGGAACTATCTATTTTTCCAGCACCCATTTTATTTTCAAAGAATGTAGGAGTCCTGTTTGTCTGCCCTGAAAGCAAGAAAGGCCATGTCATTTCCTGTGCCTGTGGAATCTTTAAAGGCTTTTTGCAGTCACTTTGAGTCAAGCATCTCCCTTTTTCCAAATCACATGCTTGTGTGGAAGCTATTAGTCACTTGTGTCATCTGTTCTAGCATGGGACAGAAAGTTTAACTCAGTGAAATACTTTGTAAATATAAATATCTCCTAATAGGAAAACAACAACTTCCATTTTTCTACAGAAACTATAAACAAAAAAATAAAATACCTTCTTGAGATACTTGCTGGATCCACCTTTGGTATTTCTTAAGCACATACTGTATAACCAGTTGGATGATTTACCCACACAGCATCCAAAACACATTTCCAGCTACAGCTGCTCTGCACTTGCTAAAGAAAGGCACTCAGTCTCAGCAGACTCTGCACTGGCTGCACAAACAACTGGCTTCATCATTTTTGCTTTATTTTGTTTATTGTAACAATAGCTAAGAAAGAAACAGGTCCATGTCATGCATTCCAGAAAAGAGTGTGAAGACAAAATACAT
This sequence comes from Daphoenositta chrysoptera, assembly GCA_013397915.1. Lineage (NCBI taxonomy): Eukaryota > Metazoa > Chordata > Aves > Passeriformes > Daphoenositta > Daphoenositta chrysoptera. Next base: position 206,159 of record VZRO01004998.1, on the reverse strand, counting down.
CTTGCTATTTGTTTCAAACTGTTCTACAGTTACACATGTGTTAGCAGGGGTGGTGTGTTTTTTTCCAAAGCAGTAAAATTGGACAAGTTGCCAACAGCAGCCATGCTGTTCCTTGAAACACACTTATCAGCTCCAAGAGGTCTGGAGTTACAAAGACTTTCAAACATTTGAAGTACTAGAAACTTTTTGTTCCAAAATCTATGCACAGGAACATCTTCTCATTGAACTTTCCCATAAAATAAACATGTGTTGGTGACTTGTGACCAGTGAGCAATTAAACCATGTAACAGTACCTTAACAGAGACAAGTGAATTCCTATACAGTCAGACTTTTTAAAGAAAATTACAGCACCCACAATGGAGAATACCTCAAATTGTCACTGAGTTAATGGGCAAAACTGCATTAAGTATGTACATCCATCCTATACAGATTTTAACTCTAGTGCCTGGGAGGAGATGCACTGTTTACAACTAATACAGTATCTGACAGAGGGTCTGATTTACGTATGTGCTTACATATTCTTCTTCTGTGTTTGTATTTCTTAAAAAAGGTTGTTTTTCTTAAAGGAAGTTAAAACTGTAAAGCAGAGTATGTACATATGGGTTTCTTATTGAAGAACTGTCCTCTGCTCACAGCTGCCAGCCTGAGAATTCCCCAGCAGGGTGGCAGCAGAGAATCTGTGAAACTAGATCAGGGCTCCACTGCCTGACAGCCCCTGAGCACAACTCCTCCTGCAGCTGCACTGAAGATGCAGGAGAGGACCTCTCTGATGGGGGAGCAGTGCAGAGAGGCCAGGCAGTGAAGGCTCTCGTCCTCTGTCTGTGCAGCATCCCGGTGTGACATGAAACAGGCTGCTAAATGTCCAAGGTCTGCCAAGCATAGCACAAGCTGAGCTTGGTGTCAAGGAAACAAGCTGCTGCTTCCTGAGCTATGGAGTCACTGAGGGGGACCATGAACCCCAAATTTTACAACATTTCAGGCTTTCTGGGGAACCAATGAAATGGAAATGGGTTTAATGTGTCTTTAAGTTTAAATTTTGAGTTCAGATATAGGCCATTACCGAGATCAGTGACCAACTATTACCTCCCTCCTTGCTCTTGAATGGCATGCACCAGAAGTACTGGTCTTCTGAGGGCAGATCCCATGCTCAGAACCAAGGAGATGTCTCTGAATCCCACAAATCAGCACCACAGAGAAGACCAAATTAACTTAAGTGCTGCAACCAGGAACAAGGTGATTTAGGGAAGGAAAATGGGCACTCACTGACAATTATACTGCAGCACTCCTAGAAGCATATAGGACCTTAAATGGCTATTACAGACAGAGTGAGACAGTCTGTGAAGAAGGCAGTAGTTCTAGTTCATTCATCCCACTTCTGCTTACTTCTGCACCTGGTCTGGTCTTATCCTAATGCTGCTTTTCAACAGTATTTTCTGCAGCCATGTGTAAATGAGATCAGCTCTCCAAACACTTTCATTTCTTTCAAGGACTAAGCTCAGGTCCATCTTTGTCTGCATAGTTTCCTCAGTGCTCAAAACCAAGACCTCTGTTGCCTTACTTAAAAATACCTTTCAGTATCTGCAGATTGCTAGATTTACCATTAATCATTAATTGCAATTACAATCAGTCAAAATCTAAAGCAAGTTCCTCCTGTTCCTTTCTGCACTTTAACCAAGACACTAGGAACACTGCAACTCTATTTTTAAGGTAACGTTCATGCCAACAGACTTAATATCTGAGTTACACCCTAGGCAACTTAACTCAGCCAGTCTGGGCGGTGGTTATATAAAGAAGGATTTTAGTAATCTGATGAACTCCACAACTGGAGTTCTTGAAAGAACCTTCTTAAGTCAATATTCAAAATGTTCCTGCCATAGAAGATTTATTTCTAATAGAGCTCTTGCCAGCTGCAGAGGGAAACAAAAGAAAAGGAAAACTGATCTTTTAGATCTTGACACCCCTCTCGAAGCAGGACTCTCCCTTCCAGTGGAAACAAAACTCATCTTGACACTTTCTCTTCCCAAGCAGTGTGGCGGACTATAGCCTGCTTGCCTAAGGTACAACCCAGCACATCACCTTTTACTTCCAAACAAACCCATGGGTCTGCTTCCAAATGACCTTCCCCTGTTTTTCCAAACTCCAACTAACCCCAGAAGGCTTGTCTCTGTAATCCTCCTACCTCCCCCTGCCTCTCTAACCAACCCCTTTCTCAGCACTCACTGCCAGCAAAGCAGCTTCCCTGAGGGCTTTGCATGTCTAAAACAACTTCCTATGTGCCTCTCCCTTAGAGATTCAATTTCATTGATATGAACTTGAATGTCTATACTCGTATATGAAATGCAAGCTCTTGATCACTCATTTTTTATTCTCTCAAGAATCTCCTCACCAATGTGCTTTCATGCACCACATATAAAATATTTATGCAAGACAAAGTGAATGAACTGCAGCAAATCACCGTGATCAGTCACATGTTTCACATTACACAAATTTATTCTGATCTATTGCCCATGTTCTTGCAAGGAGTTCTGACACTCCCATCCCGCATCAATGCTCAATCTGCTCCTCCTTTGTTTTTCCTCAACAAATTTATGTAAACTAATGCCCCTCTCACTGTGAAGCCATGCAAATGTTTTGCAGCTAAAACCTCAGTCTGCAAATAACTTCATGTCTAGCAGTGCCTACCAGCATGTATAAAGCATTCCCACAGAAATAACCAAGCAGCAAGACTGCAAATGGAGAAATGATCACGTAAAGCAAGCATTTCACCACATAGAATCTCCCTACAAACAGATGTGAAAATATAGATTTCACCAGTTGCAATGAAAGAACATTTTGTTCTGGGACTGCATTTGGGATATACAAGCTCTGGCAGGAATTATTTAGCTTGAAATGAGTGAAGATAAATTAATACAGTTTCCACTGAATATGCCAGGACAATTATTTTCAGCCTGTTTAAAAATATTCACAGAATGTACTTCAACATAGCATCACAAGGACTGACTTGAAAAAAGTCGTGCAAGCAGGATGGAGGCCACGTAAGTACATTCTCTGTTGAATTTGGCATTGTAGAAGGTAGCAAAGGCTACTGCAGCAAAAGCTGTAGCTGGCCCTTCCACTATTTTAATAAAAGGAAAATCTAAACATTTATGACAATTTTTGACATATTTTCTCTCCTTCCCAAACCAGTAATTTCTGAGGTGTAGGAGGGGGACACAACTCTCTGCTGCTGCCAGATTTCTGTGCTCAGGGCACTGATTCATAGTGTCAGGGAAGCTGCTCCCCAGGGCCACCAGCATTTCTGATGTCTCAAGAGGAAGTTCCTTACCTCAGGTTACAGGAGCAACAACAAACCAGCTAAGTTCTGATAAATGAAAAAAAAATCAGGTTGAACAGTGCATTTGGTGTAAGGCTGGAGTGAGGGGGTAGTTTTGATCAAGATGAAAATCAAAGAAGAAACAGCACTAATGCATTAACGTGAATGTTTTTAAGAATTCAGCATTTTTAAATCAGGTGCAGTTAAATAACAGAAAACCTCTCTGAAATAAACCCAGTGCAGTCCTGTTTGAGCAAGTTCAAATCAATGCATTTATTTTGATGTTACAATCCTGCAAGTGCTGGAATGGCCAGGTTAGGTGCACAATGAGATGTCTCTCCTTTTCCAGCCACACACACTGAGTTGTACTGGGCACAGCATAGCAGCCATCCCAGGACATATGCAATTTTAAATATACAACATTAGAAAACTCAGAAGAATGTTCTTACTGGCAATGGGATTCTCTCGTGTCCCTGCATTTCACAGGTCTTTAAAGAAAGCACAAAAACATTAAGTGCATGGATTGTAAACAAAAGAGTTTATTGATTTAATGTATGTTTTCAAGGCACTTTCATGTTGCAGTTTAGAACGCCATTTGGTAAAAAGGGGAATCCTTCATAAATCCCACCTTCACTAAATAAAATACACAACTTCAAGTCCAAGTGAAAAAACCAATATATTCAAGCCAGATTCCAACCATAAAATACATACGTTCCTAAAATCGCAAAAGAATCCATAAGCATGAAATGGGGGGTTTTTTTGCATTTTCTAGATCAATTCTAATTTAGGAAACCCAGTATGAGATTCATCCTAGCTAGTTTTTATCATCTCAAACCTGGACTTCTAGCTAAGCCAGAGCAGACTTCTCTCATCTGTATGAAATATCTATGTCCGAACAAGATAAACCGTCCTCTGCCAAAGACTATTCTGCATTGTCCACAGGGAAAGTTTAACATAGCCAGATTTTTTTTGATTTTTTTTTTTAACAAGGGATTCAGGGTGGGATTTTAAAGCTAAATTCGTATGTAGTTACCAGTTACAATATTAACCCTGCATTTTGCATTAAACCAAGCAATCAATGACTAACAATAAACTTACATCCATATAAAGTTTTCATCAAAGCATTACATAATATGGCAACCACTTTGGCATACTTGTCTCAGTAGGCAGCTGTTGAGGTTTTAAAATGGGGCTCTCAGTTTCTCCCCTTTTCTCTTAAAGAATTTTTTCCCCATACATGTTGCTAGGAAACAAATTGCCAAGTACTTAACAGAGACAAAAGACCTGGCCACAGGGACAGGTCCAGGTGGCTGATCTCTTTTACCTGGGATGTTATCGTGGGAAGCGAG
>VZRO01004998.1:159266-201300 GCA_013397915.1 Daphoenositta chrysoptera | reverse complement strand
GCCCGGCCCGGCCGCCATCGCCGCGTGAGGGCAGAGCTCGCTCCGGAGCGCCCCCTGCTGGCACGGGAGAACCATCGCACCCGCCCTGCTCCCCGGAGCCGCCAGCGCCCCTGCCGGCCGTGAGCGGAACTGCACCGAGGGGAAAGGGCCTGACAGGCGGCACCGGGTTCTGGTTCTGTTTGGGGTTATTGCCATAGTTATTGCTGGTTGTTTGCCTTGTTATATATATATATATTAGTAAAGAGCTGTTATTCCTATTCCTCATATCGTTGCCTGAAAGCCCTTAATTTCAAAATTATAATAATTTGGAGGGAAGGGGGTTGCATTCTCCATTCCAGGGGAGGCTCTTGCCTTCCTTAACAGACACCTGTCTCCTCAAACCAAGACAGCAGCAAAAACTGAGGAAGAAAACTGAATGCTGGCACACTTCACTGATTAATTAGGTGTTTACATTGATTTTAACTATAAAAACAAAACCAAAACTGAAAAAACCCCCTCAACGCTTTAAAAATTGAGCCAGATGCTCAAGATACAATCCTATAAAGGCTAATCTACTTGAAATGAACATCTGTTGTCAACCAAAACCATTTCAGAAACAGAGCCAGATTTCGGCCCCTTATGCTAAAGCCAAAAGAGCCAGCACAAATTCTACCATTTTTTTTGACATTTTCATGGCATATTTTTTTCTCCTAGCATGCAAATGCTCAAGCTCAAGAATGCCTATTCAATTTTGGAGTTGTAATTGCATTGCAGTTTTTTAAACTATTATGTTATGGTATCATTTTTTTCATCACCAGCACTACATCAGCCCTACATTCCATCTCCACTGCACAGTGAGCACCACAAGTTTAGGCACACCTGTCTTTACACCAACACACTTAGCAAAATCTCATGAAGAACACATTTCATTTCTGTATTTTTGTTCAGCCTGTCACAAGCTGATAGTGTGGATTTTGTCACCAGACTCCAGGAGTTTTCAGCAGTGCACTATTTTGGTACCAAACGGTAGGCACACTGCTTGGTAGATATTGGAGCATGAGGTCTCTTTTGCTGTTGACAGGAAAGTCTCAGAGGTAGGAAAATGCAACGCAGGCTTCTTCACATGTCAGGAAAGTGCTGGGATTAGAATTCTTAACTCCTCCTTGGAGCGTGGCCTGGAGAAGGTGTAAAGGGATCAGGTTGCTGCTACTCTCTAGAAGGCGTTGGAGGCAGGCTGCGTCTGACAGCGGGGATCCGGAGGAAGCTGGTGCCTGCGTGGTGTTAGAAGGGTCCCAGGAAATGGCAAGAGACAGACAGCTGTACCTCCACAAAGCCTGCAGGGGTGTCCCTGTGGGCGCTGGCAATGCCATCTCTCTGGCTGAGAGCTGCTCGGAACAGTCCCAGAGACCTCCTTTGGGAAAGCAGAAAAGGTCCACCACGCAGATCTACAGTGATCCACCTGAGACACGGGAACACCCAGAGCCCTTTACACTGACCACATGCTTGAACTCACACACTCGCTTCACGGAAGATATGGTAATGACAGATGTAAAAAAAATGTGTGACAAGGTTCTAATGCATTTTTGTTTGAGCATATGAAGTGTTCATATCTTTAGCCTCTAGTGTTCTAATAACTTGATCAGTTTAAGATGTGGCTTGTATGTTTTCCAGTGACACGGACGATTCTTCTTGAAGTGGGCTCTGAAAAATGCACCACAATCATGTCTGCCCATGACAGAGGTGGCAAAGATGAGGACTACCCCCACTGCTCCTGTGTTCAGCTCCCAGAACACAGCAGCAAGGAGAGTTGACATCTGACCCTCTTTGTGGGTGAAAATTTCCCATAACTACAATCTATAAATGACAGAAACACACTTAATCATCAACAATTTAAAAAAAACATCCAAAAAATGAATAGCACCACGGATCTTGAGGCCCATAAATCCATCCTATAAAAGCCAAAATGGCAGTACCTAGGTCTAAATAAAAATGGTTTTCCAGTGTTACTGAGTGAGTGCAGTGCTGAGACTGCTGAGAACAGTGTTTTTAAAAAGAGGCTGGCTGGAAGCTGTAACAATTTAAATGCGAAAAATAGATGAGCAGTTCAGTGTTAGTAAGAGACTGGTTATGATCACAGCACCATTCCCTTGAAGTTAGTTCATTCTTTGTAGTCAACAGGAATTTTATTATTTGTTCTCAGTGGAAATAAAACTGGATCTTAACTGGAGACTGCACATCACTACGGAGCTTGGGTTTCCAAAAATACAAAAATATTCCCTTTGCACAGAAATTATTGCACATTTTATCACCAGAGCAAAGCTGGAGTATGTAGTACTTGGTAGTAGTGTGTAAGGCACATTTGTTCAGTGTTCTGGAAGATGAAGGGTAAACTGAAACTTCAGAAGAGGATACATACTACATTGCAGGATTGCTTCTGTCAGTGGCTCCAGGACACATGACAGTATGCAGCCCACGACTTGATTCTACTGCCATCTGCTTGAGTACACAGACACCAAAGAAAGTTGTGTTCGCTTCACTGAAAGCACAACTTTTTTTTCTCAGGAGCAGGAAATTTTATGCACATCCAGACATAATCTAAGCCTAAAGGTAATTAAGCAGACAGGCTAACTGACAGATACTCAGTTTTTGCCATGTAGAGTAAAGGTAAAGGATATATTTTACCAGTTTCCAGACACTGAAGGCTAGAGTTCAGTATCAAATATGGAAAAAAGAAACCAAAAGAACAAACATCTCACAGTATTCGACCAGAATCCTTATTCACTGCTGTATTATAGCTGCTGAATTTGAATTCTGGATATCCAGTTCAGTATATTTTGACGTCAAAATAGTCACAGTTTTATTTCTTTAGCATTGGCCTCTGAACAGCCTTGAGGTCAAAATTATGTTACTGAAATTAGCACCATGGAGATTACTTATTGAATCAATTTGAAGTTCTTCAAAGAGAAGTAGTGATTTGGAAGCAATAAAAGACCTTTATAGCAAAATGAGGTTGTTTTTTTTTAAAAAACCAACAATTCTATTAAAAATATATAATCCATGAGAGAACATTCTATTTTATCTGTCATGATAAATAAAAAATACTGCATACATAGGGTGCAGTCAAAATCCATGAGGCCAAATTCCCCACTGAATTAAGTGAGAATTTTGCTGACATACCAACTGCGAATCTTCTGTTATGGCCACAATAATCAGTAGGACTTTTATTGTTATTTCACAGGTACTTAGATTTCATCTAACACAGAGTGTATCGTGAGACCTATAATAAATGAGTGTAATAAAGAACAAATTATGTGTCAACAATATATATTCACTGTTCCATACTACATCAATTAGCATGACCAAAACTGGTGTAACTATACCCAGTACTGGTGGCGCTTCAAAGTTGGGTTTGTTTTTCGACAATATTGGATGATTTCAGGATCAAGATTTAAAAAGCTAGTTTTCAGATGCCTTTCTGTAGTTGGAGAAACCACTGGAGGAAGCAGCAGCTCGTGTCTTACTGCCACAGATGTTGAGGCTGTACTTCTCTCAGCCCCCTTCAGGAGAGGAGTCACTGTGACAGTGGGCACAGTCAAGCTCCGTTCCAGACATCGATCTGCACTGCAGAGGATTGTATCTGTTTGACTTCTGACTGGAGGTTTTGTCTTCTCTTTCTTCTGACACATTAACAAAATGCACACAGAAGTAACAGCAACAATGAGTAGCACAGACATGAGGACCAGGGGGATAATTATGTACCAAGGGTTGCTTTCACCTGCCTGCTCTCTGGGACTCTGGGCATTAACCTGGTTTGTAGTCTTCAACTCCACAGACACACTTGTTCCCAGTGCCAGGTTTAGCAACGGACCTTCCTCATGCAGGTTTCCCCAGTGATTCTGCCCTGGCCACATCGTTGGTTCAGTCTTCTGTGGTGCTGTTGCAGGCTCTTCATTCTGTGAGGAGGCTGGGGCCTCGCCCTTTGAGGTAGAGTGAGCCTTGAAAGAGGTTGTGCTGGTTACAAAAGGCACTTCTGTTGTAAAACCCTGCACAAGTGGAGGACTGTGTGGCACAATGGAATACTGAAAACAGCCAACAGCAGGCTGCACAGCATCTGCCCTGAGGATAAATGTAAATGAGTCATTCAACAGATCGATGCCCGTCATATTTGTGTCTATGTCTAGAAGCAAAACACCACTATCAATGTCAGCCTGGGTGAACACCTGAGTATCTTCAAACACTGCATCATTCACAAAACTTTTCTTTACAATCCTTCCATGAGAGGGGGGCACTATCACTTCAAATCTAGGATTACTCTTTGTCAAATCGGCTAGCTCAGAAGCATCCAGGTCACTGCTTCCAAATTTATAAGCTGCTTGATTTGAAATCTGCAGGTCAGACACAATTTGTACTAAAGGCTTCGCTGTGATGTTCAGCACTTGTCCTGTTAGATTGCCTTCTGCAGTGAAAAGCATGAACTCCAGTACTTCACTGGAAGCAGTGAGATTTGTCAGGTGGTAAGAGAGCCTTCCTGAGTACAAATCCGCCTGCTCAAATTTAGTAACCTGCTCATTTCCAATCATGAGGTGCCCATATTTGAGTGGCTGAGTTATTTCATACATAATATTAGTGCTTTTTCCATTTGTGACAGCTGCAAGCTGAACATCAGTAATAGTGACCGATGTCTGGCCCTGTGGCAGTGCAACATTGGTAAGATTGACTAGGACAAGAGCGATTGGTACGACCTCCAGACTGAACAGTTTGTATAAAGGCCGATGTTTACCATCAGTCACACTGAAATAAAACACCCCAGAAGATGAACTTCCATCCTGTACAAACCAAACTTCACCACTGTCAACATCAGCTTGTGTAAACTCTTTTATAGAGACACTGAGATTGCTTTTCATTGCTAAGTAACCATTATTGGGATTGCTAACAATGGTGTATTTCAGCTCAGCTGGGGCATTATCTAAGTCTTCAACTTTCAGATTCTCTGCCCCCAGCATTAACACATCTCCCTGCAGGACTTTCAAGTGCAATCTTTTAGTCTTCAGTTCTGGAGACTGATCATTCACTGGGAAAACAGTGATATTAAACATCTCCTCTAAAACTTCACTATGGGGCTTTGTAGCAGGCTTGCTCCTTAGGTTTAACCAAACGGCAAAAGTGAAATTGTCATTTAGAGACTCAGAATTATCATGTATGTACATAATTCCAAATTTGTTCAGTATGTATTGGGAGAAGTTAGGTTTTTCTTTGGTAATGTTTCGTTCTCCAACAACCATCATGCCATGTTGGGGTAAAGATACAACCTGATACCAGACTTCATACATAGAGCGCTGTTCATCAGGTAGCTTAATCAACAGATTTGAAGCATCTAAATTTGTTTTGTTGATTAATACTCTACCTCCTTCCTGGACTATGGCACCTGGCAGAAAAAAAAAAGAAAATCTTAGAAACTGAACATTTTATAGTTGCGCTATTTCAGAAATTACCTATCAAACACCGATGATGCTCAGAAAAATTTCTCCTTTGTGGTATCCTTGATTTCCACATGTCATGGCAAAAAATACATTACCACTACTTTTCAAATACAATTCAATATAAGAAGCAAGATTTTTGACTGATGAATACACTAAGATTAAAGAAATATTAGCATCTCAAAGCTTCTGATAGTGTTTTCACCTACCATTATAGAAAACACAATATCTTCTACAGCAGTAGGAAGCATCAGACACATGTAGCTAATCTCATTTCTAAGGATGCAAAGAAAGCAGCTTTCCAAGCTACTTTCTACAGTACTCTCTGTCTCAGAAGTATTCTGGTCACTGCTTACTGAAGAGAAAGATACTTTTGTTTTTAATTTGCTCTTCAACAAATGACAGATCCAAAACAATTGAGCCCAAACCACGAATTTTTACCTGTATTTGCTAGAAGACGACTATTCTGATCATGTCTGGCAATTTCATAAGAAATGACAACATGGAACACCTGGACATCCAGAGATGATGGTGGAGAGGAGACAGTAAATGTAAAGGAATCTTCTGCACTCCAGTCAGCCAACTCAGCATGTAAGTGTTCATACATGATCACACCTTCATCAACCTGTTCCAGGAAAAGAAAAGACATACATGTAAGAGGAAAAGGATTATAAACAGAGGAATGTTAAGGACAGAAACAGTATCTTGAGAACACTGTTCAAAGAGACCTTTGTACCTTAGTCCCTGCATAATGTATACAGAATCATAGAATTGTTTAGGTTGCAAAAGACCTTTAAGATCAAATCCAACTGTTAACCCAGAGCTGCCAAGTCCACCACTAAACCATGTCCCAAGTGTCACATCTACACGTCTTTTAAAATATCCAGGTTGGTGATTCAACCACCCTTCTGGGCATTCTGGTTCAATACTCAGCCATGCTTCAATGAAGAGAAGTGTCTTAGTATTCCATTTAAACCTGCCCTGGCACAACTTGAGGCCATGTCCTCTCATCCTACCACTTGTTACTTGGGCAAAGAGGCCAACATNTCAGCAGTGCCCAGTACAGGGGACAATCCCTGCCCTGCTCCTGCTGGCCACACCATTGCTGAGCCAGGCCAGGATGCCCTTGGCCTTCTTGGCCACCTGGGCACTGCTGGCTCATGTTCAGCTGCTGTCACCAGCACCCCCAGGGCCTTTCCAGCCCCTCTGTCCCAGCCTGTGGCACTGCCTGGGGTTGTTGTGACCCAAGGGCAGGACCCAGCACTTGCCCTTGTTGAAACTCAAGCCATTGGCCTCAGCCCATCAATCCAGCCTGTATGTACACTGAGATTATCCTGCATTTCTCTTTCTCATAAGATGGACTCTGTGTTACCAGACAAACACCTGAAAGTCAGTGAAATGTTACTGGACATGAATGCTTAGTAAAAGCCTTACGGTAAGAGTAGAGAGGTATAAAACACTGAGAAAATATCTCAAACTAGCAATGTAATGGTGATCATGAGCTCAGCTCGACTGTATTTTCAGTAAATCAGAGTATCATATGTCTAGGGTTTTCTTTGTAAGGACACTAGCAGGGCTCGATTACTTGTCCTGAAAAAGCATATGAAAGGCTGAAGGCTGGAAAAGGATTTTGATGCAGTTATTTCCTGTAAATAGCAAAAGACACTTGGTAAGAGACTAAGAAAACCAGAAGGAAGTGTAATGACCATTGATATTTACTCTCAACATCAAAGAGTTGATGGAACCACATAGTGGAAAATTTCTAGATCACAGCAATAAGGGGATTCCTAAAAGACAAGAAGGGATCTGGTTTGTCCTATCCCTGCCTGCACTAACCTTGCAGATCATCATACTCAAGAGAATCTAATCAGTCCACTGTGAGTAATTAAGCTTCAAAGTATTGGAAGATACAGCAGTAAATCTCCAGAGACACAAAGGCACATACAAGATAAAACCATCTATCTCTTTAGACCCCAAAGCAAAAGGGAGTATTTTCAGATTATTTCTCATCAGCTGGAACTATACTTGAATTTTAAGATCAATACTATAATACATTGGAATTGTAATAGAATTCCTAATAACAGCAACACTAGAACACTTACTGAATCTTATCTTGCAGATTCAGCATCTGGTGTGCTTGATAATTCATTCACTGGCTTGGAGAGATGACAGTTACAGCTATTAAATCCTTGGCAAGTTCCCAGGCAACCACCAACCTGACCTGCACAGGTTTGTTTGTAATTGCCAGAGAGATCCCTGTCTAAGATGGTGCTGGTTCTAAATTTACTATTTGAACACACTCTTCACACCTTGCAAACACCTTGAAGAGACTCATTAGTACACGTTTTTATCACATATGCTTGAAAGATGTGAAAAAAGAAAACAAAACCCCCACTGCTGTTAGCACAGATGAAGCATTTTAGCAGTATTAAATCTGAGGTGTGAATACAGAGAGATTGAAACCTGAAATTACTGCAATAGCCCCCACTGAGATCACTAGGCAAACTGGGCTTTCAAGGTCAATTTTCTCAGTGGCCTCAAAACCATCCCATTTTTTTCTCTAAAAATTCAGACTGATACGATAAAACCCTATGGGTACATCTCCAGGTTTCTGCTTTCCCCATACTGATTTAATTATTAATGGCTATTATATGACAAACAACAAAAAAATTAATAGCAAAAGGATATGTTAGTTCAGAGTATTTTTCCAAAACCTCTAGGACTTCAAGCTGAGGACAGGAAATTTTTGTAACAAATACAGGCACAATATACATCCTTTAAATTCAACGGTGTTTAGTATCAATCTTCACAGGTTGGTTGGTATGGGGGTTTTTTTATTACGAATCCATTCTAATGTCTGGGCTAAGAACAGAATGGAATTGGTGAGGATTTCTGTGTTTACCTCTGCAATTACTCTATATAACGAAAAGGTTTAGGCTTGCTGCAAGATGAAAATACTTCTAAGATACCACAGAAAGTACTGCAGGGAAAAACAAAAAGTAAACATCATGTTGAAAAACTCCTGTGTTACTCAAGAGTGTTTAATGTGCAAATAATTTTCTTATATTAGCTGAACAACATCTGTTCAAGAAAAAATGTCTTGGAATACAACAGTAATTTCTGTTTCTTTTGGTTTTTTTTTTTTTTTCCTCTGGCAACAAAGCAATAAAGAACAGGGCATAGGGAGGAGTTCTGCACCTCAGCAGAAGTCATAACTACTTTTATAAGGTAGTGGCATAGTACTTCTCCAAAGTGAAATTTCAAGTTCCTCAACACAGAATTAAGTCAATAAAACCCCAAAGACCTACACTAATGCAAATTTTTTTTTCAACTCAAATCAGATTTACAAGCTTATTACCAAAGAGAAACTAAATGCTTTAATCTCCGTTACATGGAAAATGTACAGTGTTTGGAGCATAATTGTAATTTTCTCACTCATATTTAACTCCCTGAGATTACAACACACTGCACTGAAAGTTTATTTAGAATCCCTTTTCTCTCCCTTATATCTCATTCTCTACCAGAATAAACAGCAAGCTGGTTTGGATACCGTAATTCCACCTCCAAGAAGTCATTTAGCTCTACTTGTTTGAAACTAAAATGGCCAACAGAAATATCTCCCAAAAGACAAGAAAACCATACATATTATTACAGCCCAAATCCTTACACAATTTACAAATTTAAAAGGAAAGTTCAGTAAAAACTAAAGCTATGGAGAATAAGAGAATGTTCTGGCATGGTACTGTCTGATAAACACACATAATTGTCATATCCATAGGCAAAAAAGAGTGACATTTCAAAACCTTAGCTGAAAGATTTTCTGTCTAACTGTTTCATCTAATGCTCATAAAAATCACACATTTTGGGATCAGAAGGGAACAATGTCATTATACAATTAATCTCTTCCATAAAATAACACAACAACTTTTGAAACAAGACCAATAACATAATGGGATTAGAACATGTTTTTTATGAGAACCATTCTGTGTTCATCTTGATTTATAAAGCCCAAGTGGAGATTCATTCCACAACTGTCCTTGGTCAGGTTGTTTCAAAGTCTGATGACAACTAATAAAAATGTCAATCCTTTTTCCAGGTTTTACTGGCCAAGTTTCAAATTCTGGCCAATAGATTTTCTTATTCCTTCATACACTAAATCCAATAGCTACATTTGAAATCTGTAAACATATGTTTTCCCATGAGCAAAGTCAAAAGACTGACCCTTTTTTACCTGCCTCACTTCAATTTTCTGAGAATAGCTTAATGCATGCTGAAGATACAGTTATATTCAGATTCTGCACACAGACAAGTAATTCCTTTTGCAAAAGAATTTCTCCATCAAGTTACATAAGCTGCCACGTTTTAGAGATACTGAATCTCATTCAGTATGAGAACCTGTATCACAGTTAAGATACTTCACACACTTAGTACCACAGCCAATCCAGTCAATAAAAGTCATCTTGGGGACACCCATGAGGACTGTGTACAGCTGAAATGAATCTGATACTTGGACTTTTCGTAGAGAAAAGGCTGCTCCTTCTGCCAAAAACTAAAAGCTTCCAACCTCTGACTGCTGGTTAATGGCACCAGAACAGCTCTTCTTGACAAATAGTGTTACAAGCAAAACAGTGAGAATTGCCAAGACCCTGTTAGTATCCAAGCAGAGGGGAACAAAGGCTCCTCTTGTGTTCATTACTAGATGCCAGATATTTAATGACATAGCAAATCTGGGTGATTGCATTGATGGGTCACATATGCCCAGTTACTTAACAGATATAAATGGATCACACGAAGAATAAGCAACAGAGATGCCCTTTGAAGTAACAATCTACCCCTCAAATAGTTGTTACGAAGTAAATGCTTACCATAGACTGCGTAAAACTGAAGATTTCCTGAGTGATATCATCAGAATCTACTCTGATCAGCCTTCCAAGTTTTGGGGAAGTTACAATCACAAAAGTTATAGTTCTGTTTCCTGCATTGGTCACATCATTGGTTACAGCTTTCAGATCATGTTGTGAAATAGGTTTCCTGGAACCTAAAAAATGTCAATTATAGGAAGAAGGTTTACAACAGCATTTTTTTCCAAAAGTGTAAGTTTTGTATGCACAACTGACACTCTGACCCAGGAATTCTACTTAACTTTTTAATAACATTTTATAAGATCAGCAGGGTTACTCTTTTTCTAGTTACCCTCTGGTTACAACCCTTCCACAGCTTTTTCAGTTAAAAAGCCCATTAGTAGGATGTACCCTTGTTTTCAAAATGCAAAAAATGCAATTCTCTTCAGCACGTGTAATCACTAAATACTGGCTTCTGCAAAAACAACCCAAATCAGAGAACAGAGCATATATAAGAAGTTCTGTTTCTACATCATATGTCTAGAACTGAATTCAAACTCCAACATTTTTGGTATTCCCAGTTTCCACAGAAGACATAGGTGATTTGACTGAGAGAAGCCTCAACACAGCAAAGTTTCTAGTGAACATGTAAACCAAAATCAATCATTAACAGAAGTATGCTTTATCAATATGAAATAGGATTTTCATTAAATAAAATTAAAACATAAGTACTGAATTAAACAAATTAGGAAGAACACCATATAACAGAAATAACAGCCAGAAGTGAAAGAATGTATTATTTATTAAGATAGATAGAGTCTGAGTGGTAACAAAATCCTTTTAATACACAGCACCACACTAACCTAACTAAGGTTACTGCCTTCTGGCTTAAATATTATAAAGACCTTTCTGGCATTAGTCAAACCAAGACAATTTTTGATGCAGCTGTGGCAGTAATTTCCCAAAAACTAGTAATTTTCTAACAGAAAAAGAAGTTTTATCTGACATCTTTTTGATGCAGTTTCAAGGTACACAACCAGCAAACTAAAATTCGCGTTCAATGATAATTTTGGAGCAGCAACAGATTCCCATCACCCTATTCCCCCCGTATCCCTTTTTCTGCCTCCGTTTTCACATCATCTTTTCTCCTTGAGCAACAAGCTTGTATAGCTTTTAATATATAATTTCAAAGACTATATAATAGTACATATCCTTGAAGTCTGAATTATCAATGCATCTTCAATAAAGCATAATGTTCATACAAGAATAACACAAAATAACACATGTATATGCTATAATATTCAGAAGAAAAAAATACGGTAAAGACACTGAAGAATAGGGATGCATTGCAAGCCATTATTAATACCTGCAGTTTGCTTGTTCACATCTGCTTGTGCTCTGGTTCAAATAACAACTACTTTGAAACAGAGCTGTTATACGAAGATCTTCTGCCTCTGCCTGTTTTCCCACTTTACTTTCTCATGTCTCTCTGTGTCCATACTGTTTAGAAAAGTGAAGGAGTCTCTCAGGTTGAGAAAAATTCTCCCACGCAACATCTAATACAAGAAGTCTCCGTCCTCTTCCTCTCCCTTCTTTTTTTTTTGTGTGACAGGCAGGGAAGGAAGCGTGACCTTGTGTGTACAGCAGACGTAGTCAAGAATGTACAACTGAGCACAACAGTTAATCAGACCACATAAATCTGCAAATGCAGTTATTTATCAATAACCTGCTACTTATGCAAATCAGGCCTAATTGCCTTAACAGAGTAGGACAGAGTAGCTCTAAAGCATGGTCACACTGTAGTGATGGAAGTTACTGCTCCAATTCTTCATAACCATACTAGGGTGTCACACCACCACCGGGACAGAGCAGGGCCATGGGGAGCAAGGACATCTGCCACAAAACGCCCTTGATTCCTAAGAGACCTGACCTAACTCACTGCACACCACAGGCTGAAATACAGTCTAGAGACACAGAGAACACAGTCTATTATCATGCTCGCCTGTAAAATGGCATCCTTCCTCAAAGAGAACCTTCTCCTTCACCCACTTCTGACCCGAGAGTTGAGAACTTTCTCCGGCACCCACAGCAGTTCTCCTCTGGTCTGACACCTCAACAGGGAGAGGAAGGTTATTTGCCAGCCAGCAGACTGGGTGAAGGAACTTGAAGTGAGAACCCTGCTTGTGTGCTCCCAATCACAGAAGGAGAGGTCACAAAAACAACTCCACCCCAACAGAGAGGACAGGAACAGAGAGAGGAGGAAGACACACAACAAGAACAGGTGATGCTGAGTAGGGCCAAGCTAATTGATTTGAGTAGAGTACAACAGCATAATGTTGGTGCCTAATAATTTTGTTACACATTTCTACTGCCTACATTTAAGATTTGGAAAATGCTTTGGCATGAGCATTCTCCCTGTCACTGCCAAACAGTTATAAATCATCTCATCTAAAAATTGATTATACAGCTCTGCTTCCAACTAACTACAAGTCAGGCTTCCTCTCCTTCTCAGAGAAACTCAGCTCATTCCTTGTTTGAGCAATTGTCTTCCTGAAGAAGCAAATCCTCCAATTGCACATATCTAGCATACACTAGAAAAAGCTGATATATCTAGCAGTCAATTTTCTGAATATGCTGAATAAAACAAGCTTCTGTTAAACAGAAAAAAATTCTATAAATTGTATAAACAGATCTCGTACACCCAACGTAAAAGAAGATAGAAGTACACGCTCTTATAAAATTGCAGAACAATATGCTTTAGAAAATAGTTTACACCCAGTCATGAAGACATGGTAAATGCTTCACAATAAATTCAATTTTTACTACCCCAGTTAGAAGATTTCTCAAGCTGGCTCAAAATTAACTTTTTTTTTTTGTAGTGCTATGAAATCTAACAGGACACTGGCTGTTGTTTTTATATATATTAACCACTTGGCACCATCATTGTTGTTATAGTCAATTCATGATGCCAAAGTACAGCTGAAAGCCACACAGCTCCAGAATGTCTCTAAAAATGCCATGAAGAGAATATGTAAAAAAAGCTAGTAACACTTTTTAACATCTAAAAGGAATTTTGCTATCCCAAAGTAAGTGAGAATTCAAGAAAAAAAGCTACAATCCTGAATGAATACAGTTTGCAGTGCTGAAAGAAATACTGTATTTTGTAAACTGAAGAACTGACTGACAGCCTAGAGACTTTGCCTTCTATGGAAGTATTTTATTCCACTAAATCCCTGAGCCCAAGGCAACCTTACACACCAAAACTGCAGGTTAATAAGCTTTGTAAGTGGATTTATGTGAATCCCATTTATATTGACTGAATTAGAAGATCATGTTGTTACAATCTCATTTTTCCTTGCCTGTGTTTAAGTGGCTTTTGTTGCAAACCTTTGTTTATGCAACTTATATTCATATGTTTAAGAAGATAAAGTGCTCCTCTTCCATATCCAATTAATAAATCAAGGTACAGATTACTACCTCTAGAATGCCACTATTTCTTAGTATCTCTCTGAGTCTACAGATCATATTCAGAGAAAAAAAAAAGGCAGCACAAACAAAAGTGTGATGCAAGATATTGCTGAGAGAAAATGAATCTTTATTTCTCCTTTAATCCTGCAATAAAAGTTAGACTCCTAACTCAATGAGGGATTACTTTTGCCAGTGCAAAGGAGTAAATGGCTCTGGTGAGACCTCTTAGCACATCAACTCCTTCAGTGGTATAATCTCATTAAAAACACACTCAGCTGCTGAACCAACTAGCTACAAATGCACAAACATGAACCAAAGTTTTCAGTCTGATTCATCAGTGAGTCTGTGCTGCTCTCCATAACTCATCTTAAAAAAAAGAAAAGTGAACTAGCCATCTGGAAAACTTACGTGTGCTATTCAGAATCTCATGGACACAAGCTTCACTCTTCTACCACTTTTACTAGGCAGTATCAAAACCACCTAAGACATCTCTAAATATTTGAACAGACTACAGAGATTTTAAACAAACCTGAATGGGAAATCTCCAGAGCTTAGGCAGACAGTGTTATTATCACATTGTACTTGAACATTTCACTGCCAATTTCTATGACTCCAAGCATGCACATATCAAAAAGTTAAAGACTACAAAGCAAAAAAGCAGTATGCTGTTTGAGAAAACATTAACCCTTTTTTTTTTTAAAACATACATTAATGTTCCACAGTTTTCCATAGTTTAGTCAGTTAAGTATCTGACAAATAACTCTATATGAGGCAATATTTTCAAGTGGACAAAAATCATGATAATCTCAAAAAAACATACCTGGAAAGACTCCAAGCCCTTTGTTCACTTCAAGGCTAATGACCAGTGTCCGAGCTGTGATGCTAAAAATCTGTCGGGGTGCAGAGTTCAAACCATCTGTCACCTGAAAGTTGAAGCCTCCAGACATTGCTCCTGTAGAAATCAAAATCATAAATTTATTCTTGTGTTATTCTGTCATACAAAACACAAATGAACACTGGACACTTTTCACTCTTGGCTACACTGAAATATTGTTGAGGAATACATTCAGTGCAGGTAGCTCTGGGTGCAGCTGCAGTGGAGCTGCAGGTTGAGCTGTGGGTGGCAGGAACCTGAGGCAAGAGGCCCTGAACTGCTGACCCTTTGCTGAACAAAGGGCACGGGGACCTGCAGCCAGGGGACCGACACTCAGAGACACAGCAGGAGCTGAAGCTCCAGACTTTCGTGGCTTAGACTGGTCAGGGTCCCACCTCAGGGGCTCCCAGCCAGAGCCGTTATTCTGCTGTTGCACCATGAATAAATTATTTTAAGGATCCAAGCACCTGAGATTCTGCTAAGGGAAATCTGAGGTCAAGTCGGCGAGGAAACCTTGTCTGGCTGAGTGTGGGGTGTGTAGACAGTCAAGCAGGGCTCACTGGAGCCACTAGATGTGAAGGGGGCTCCATCTCAACAATGAAAATCTTTGGTGGTGTCAGTGTGACTGCCAGAGTGACTCCTGAATGGGCAGACAGGAAAGTTTCCTTAGCGATATATCCAAAATCATCATGAAAGCAACTTTTAATCAAAACCCTTGTATCTTAATGAGAATTAAATAAACTGATAATGCAATTAACACCTTCCCCAGGAAGAACTACAGACTGCTGTTTTCAGTGAACGCCAGACATCTCTTAGATGTAAATTAGCAAGAGTGCCCCCTTCTTCTCTTTCTCCACTGACTCAGTGGAGCTGAAACCAAATTGAACTTGGGGAGACAATGACTCCCACATTTCCAGCTCCATTTATGTCTTATGAGGGTCCAAAGCACTTAAGCAGTCACATTTTGGCAAAGAAGGGATTTGGGGAGAAAAGTAACTAGATTGTTCTTTCATTTTGTTTTATATTCAAAGGTCTGAATCAACACTCTGGTTGTTTCCTGAGCCTCTTCGCTGCACTTCAGCTTTGCTGAAGAAGGTATGTTGTCACAGCTTAAACTATTTCAAAGGTTATGTGTACTCATAATAAATGCACATTTTTCCCTTTAATCTTAGGACCTGTATGTACTTTGGCACAAGCAATAGCAAAATACCTCCAGGAGTCTGAGTGGATTCCTGTAAAAATACATCTCTCAGAACTGACAGGCTGCTTTTGAGCAGAGGCTCCCCATGTTGTTCAATTAGGCAAAAAGAACAAAAAAGTGAAACATTAACTGTTGCAAAGAATTACCACGCTCTTCTACTTGCTTTGCCCAATTTAGCCACAAGATACTGCTACAAGAATACAGACACTGTGAGCCAGGGGGTGTCATGTACTTTCATGTAAAGATCAGCATACCTCACCTTAACTATAAATTAATACATCAGAAGAATCAAATGGTGGTTCTGAGATTATAGTTAACAACATCCCTAAGAAATGCTCTTATATTCAGCCAGGCAGCTGAAGTAGTTCTGGAAGATCTGGCCATATTGTTTTTATTTTAAAAGTTTTTATTTTCTGATTTTATTTCCTTTATTCTCCTCACAAAAATGAACAACTTACTTATTAAAAAAAGCATCTGAGGGCCTACTATTTGCACTAAGTTGAAAAAAATCTGAAGGACGCAGACTCACTTGCTTTTTTGGCTAAGGCAGTCAACTGATGGAGACATTTTGTCATCAGCAGTCAGGAACAGAACTACATCTCAAAGTTCTACTGGGGTGGGGCATTTATTATTTTATCACAATTAATTTTTTAAGCTGTATCTGATCAGAGGTGATTAAAAGGACACCAGAAAGAGGCTTTGTAAAAGCTGCATTGAGAAGGTACTACGACTTCAGAACCAACAAGGGTTCAATTCATTACTGCCCTAAGAAAAACACTGTCAGGGTTTAAGGGCGGGGCCCATACTGCAAAAGCGAGAGGAGAGCACAGCAGACTGACTCAAGAGTGAAAAAGGGAAGGAATTCTCACACTGAAAGAAGGATATAGAAAAGGAAAGGTGTTTTCTAGTTCAGCATTTACACCGGTGATAGAACAATAATGGATTATGGAGGAAACAAACAAAAAATTCAAGGGGAGCTCAAAAACATGAGAGCAAAGAGGAAGATTTGCAACTCACAGCACAGAATAAGCAGCGTAATGTAAATCATAAGGCTGAGCAACGTGAAGGGAAAATTCTGAGATCTAATTTAGAGGCATAAAAGCAAAATATGGTAGTATGTTCATTGGCAGTACAAAAGACACTGAGGATGGAGAGTCATTGACACATGCAGGTGTAAAATTGTGTAGCACCATGAGGAGTAGCCAGAGGATGGAAGAGCTGCCTCAGCCAACAAGATACTCCTCTTCCCTTTGGAAAGGGCTCAAGTGAATAGGAAGAGTAGATGGGGGTACTTCTAAGAGGAGACGAAGAAGCCAGCACACACTATAAGGCTGATGACAAGGAACAGAGGAAATGTAGAGAAAAGGGATAAAAAGCTGAATAACAGCAACAACATAGAAAAGGCCCCAGGATAAGGCTGGGGGCAATAAGATGGGAGTAATAATTACATTTCAAGCAACAGGTCAAGATGAAGGAGGGAAGACAATGACTGACTGAGAAATGAAAAGCGAAATGACTAGAGTACTTTGTAAAGCACTGGAGACCATAAGGTTGAGCAGATGGCAGAGCCAGAGCAGCTGCAAGACCTGACACACAACCTGGGCAATTTTATGTTACAAATTTACTGCACACTCCCACTCATTGGAAAAATGAAATTTTCTGTTCTTTTCACTTTATTAATCAAGATTCACTCCCTAAGACTACAGATGTGCATTTGCCCTTTCTGGAACACAGTGTGGATAAATTTCCTCACACTGAGACTTACCACTGTCCTATCATCACAGGGATTTTTACATGTCAAAGTCTCCCTTGGAACAATTTTAAACAGCTTGGCTCACTTTTGTCCTGCTCTTGACCTTTCATTCCCTGACCAAATTATTTGAGCAGGATACTTACAGCTCACCAGCAGCTGCTTGTAAAGCAATTTCAGCAACATATATGCACTCTGCAAGACAGTGCATCACAAAACAAAGTACTTTAACCACATGAAGACACAGCACAAATCTGGAGTGACTGCTGCACCCAAAGGAGCACTGGAATTCCAGCCTGCCTCAGGGCTGGCAGGAGAGCAATGTACCTCTTCCATCTCCAACCCAAAACAATGATTTATTCCTTCTGTAGCAACTGCTTTCTCCTTTCAACTGAGGCAGCACCATAATAGAGCTGGAGCAGGAAACAGGTCGCTATCCCCCTGTGAAAGCCCTACCTCTTCTGGCTGGAACCCCACTGAGAAGTTCATTCCTGTGGCTTCCCAGCACTGCCACTCAAGCATGCACAAAGCTGCCCTGACTTCTTTTATTCCCCACACATTCTCTCAAATGCACAAAAAACCCAATCTCAAGCTCTGGACACTGGGACAAAGAATCAATGTTTAAAGCTTCATTCTTTCACAGCCTGAAAGGGACATCGACATCACACAGATGAACCAAAACTTCATCATCCATCACTACACTGTGGCAGGTATCTATGAGACTTTTGGTCCATGAACAGCTCTGCACTGTAGCAAGACAGAAGGTTTCAGGAAATTTTCAATTACAGAAGTCAAAAAATTGGATTTCATATCTCTGAAAGGTGCATGAAAATGTCCCCCTACTGCAAAACTGCTTTCAGAAAGAAGGCTGCTATCTAATGAACCACACCAAAGTTTCCCAGTGAGCACACATATAAGTAGACGCCAGACCCTTTCTTGTTTAGTTTTTGAGATCATGTATCACATTACCAGTGCTCCAATGTCATTGTGACATTACAATGGAATCTTTAATGGATTACAAACACAAATATACTGAATAGGAGCAGTATTTTGGTAGCTGACGTGGAATTTTTGAAATCACATACCATTATGTACAAATACCAGCTGCCCGTTAATTATATGAGCCTGGGTAAAAGTAAGGATGCTCTTGTTTGGAGAAGACTTCAGAGCCAAGTGCCCATTGCTAGGTGGAGTAATGGAATACACAAGTTCTGATGGTGAGGAGTCCTTGTCTTCTGCACAGAGGTCATCAATAGTTATTTCTGTGACTGAACCCACCCAGACCTAGAAAAGCAAAAATAATTTTAAAAAATAAAGAAAGAATATGCATGCAAAAGAAAATTAGGACAACAGGAGATGGGGCATGGGGATGGATGACACATGACTCCAAGAAAAAGAAAGAATAAAGACTTGTGTTGTGAAACACTAGCAGCTATGACAGGTTTCCTTACTGTCCATCCAAATCTCTGATCTCAAACTGGCATAGTTCATCCTGGCAAATTGTTTTCAAAATACAAGACCTTGAAGTAATACAAGCAAATAAACCCTACACCAGTTAAGAGATTCAGACAGTTGGAGCACAAGTGCTCTATTTGTCAAGAATTACACAAACTCTTAGAAACGTAACAAAAATTGTATTATGATAACTGAGTCAAGGAGCTACTTTCCAACACACACATATGAATATTAGTGTCATGTACTTCACAGCAGGCAAGGCATTCAGTATGCTCTACTTTCACCAGCAGAAAAGAAAAAACAGCCTGGGGAAACCACAAACTCTAATACAAATGGAACACTTCTTGTAGCTCCATTATTTTCTTCTAACAAAATGCATTAAAGGCCCTTTTTTAGTGCACCAAAAAAGCCCAGAGGTGCTCAGTACAGTGGGAAATGAAACAACTGATGCCTCCAACAGCTGCCTACCATTTTGCACGGTCACGATCTCAGACAAAAGAGTTAACTAGTTTTTAGAAAGACAGTATAAAAACCATTACTTATTTCTAGTAAATCTAAATCTGGAGAACATACTAAGTCTAATTCCAGAGGAGGTCCATGAGGTTGATAAGAAGACCGGACCACCTCTCCTATGAAAACAAGCTGAGAAAGTGGGGGCTGTTCAGCCTGGAGAAGAGAAGACCTCATGGTGTGGAGATCTCATGGACACCTTCCAGAATCTGAAGGGGCCTGGGGGGAAGCTGGAGAGGGACTCTGACAGGAACTGGAGTGACAGGGCAAGGAGGAATGGGCACACACTGAAAGAGGGGGAGTTTAGATAGATATAGGAAGAAACTCTTTACTGTGAGGGTGGTGAGATACCGGAACAGGTTGCCCAGGGAAGCTGTGGATTCCCCAATCCTGGCAGTGTTCAAAGCAAGGTTGGATAAGGCTTTGAGCAGCCTGGTCTTCAGGTGTCCCTGCCCATGGCAGCAGGAGTTGGGACTAGATGATCTTTAAAGTCCCTTCTTTCAAGCAGAAAGGACTGCTCTCTGAGTTTCATCCCTATCTTACTGGATAATTTCTTGTTTGGGAAGGATAAGCAATGGCCCATTTTGTTCTTCAACTCCGCAGTATATATTTGGAATTAAGGATGAAAGTGCTAACAAAGAACAATACATATTTATTTCAACATGAAATGAAATTCTTAAAATATTCACTACATCAATATCAAATATTTCCATGCATACTTTAATCACAGCGTAAAATCTTAAAAGCCTACACCTTTAAATACCTCAGCTTGAGCTTCCAAACACACACTGCATCATTCCTTCCTGTCTTCCTAGGGTCTTAGTACACTTAATAAATATCTGGTAGTAGCATCACACCAAATGGTTGAAGAGGAAAAATGATCCTTAACAAAGGGCATTTTACTTCTGCCAAAGCCAAAAATCACAATTCACTAAATATTAATTCTACTGTTTAACAAGAACCATAAAAGAAAACCCTTTAAAACTTTTAAACCACTGAAATTTGTGCCACCACACTTCAACAGAGGAAAGATTTCATTCTAAATTGTGTCACAAAACATGTGCCATGGAAAAAAGAGATATTAAATGAAGTTGGATTTTTTTTCTACTCAGAAAAATTTGAAAAGTAAGTTTATAATAGAAAATATCTTGCAACTAGCAAATAGTTATCTTCTCCCCTGAAATATATATTTTGCTGTAATGTTATTATTAATATCAAATTTGGATAAAGGATGACACTTATGACACAAAACAACAACTAACAGCACAGGGTGACTTGGTGAGTGACACCAAATAAGCACATCAGTTTCACATGTTTTGTACTGAGACCTTTTAATTCATCTCAGTATCACTTGTGTAGATTATTCTATGAATAAAATAAAAGGTCACATACAGACCATGCAAAAATATAAGAAATTACAACAGACATATCTTATTACAAATGACTTGCTAAGTTTCAAATTATTTTCCTTACTAAAGGAAAAAAGAACTAAAATTTCTAATTATAGAAAAAATGTGGTTTTTCTATAATGTCAGGATTTAATTCTGTTGTCCCAGCAAACTACCACTCAATGCTTTTTAAGTACTACACATGGCCTGCAACATGATCCTTGAGGAATGAAAGGAGATCTAAGAGCTGGAAAGATCCATGGGGAAGCAAACACTGAGAACACAGCAAGAATTATACAAGCATCTCATTTTTCCTATCTGGGATCAAAATCTCCTTAGAGAGCACCACGAAAACTGTATCTGAACTTCCAGGATGTAGCATGACACTGATTTTTCATGTGCCTAACACATTCCACAGGCATAGTCCAAAAAAAGGTTCATGACCCTGCTGATGTGAAATAATTTATTCTGCTCTACCTACAGGATTCAGCTCATCATTACCTCCTTGCACGCTGCATGTCCTACCAGACACTCTGTATTCACATTTTAACACTCTAGTGAGGAACTCATAGAAAACAACAAAAAGAATCCGTTTACATTTGTGGGTTTTTGAAAAAACCTAATTCTAGGAAAATATAGCCCTCTTGTGGCAACAGGAGGATACAGTCATTTTACAGCATTGCTACATTGCTATTTAAACACACATACATGCAGCATACAATGCTAGGATAGTGATTTTCTTCAAAACATTCTATTTCCTTTACCCATTCCCATTCCAGAAAAAAAAAGCCCATAAAATCTGTGGAAATTTAAAGAAATTATATCTAAAATGCTGATAATTTAGGTTTCTAAATAAAAATATATCTCATGAATTTGTTGCAATGGAAAGGATTTAAATTAAATGCATTACAGAAGTTCTCAGTACAGTAAAACTTTCTGTATTTCATATGGTATGTCACAAATGCTGAGCCAGGGAAAAAAAAAAAAAACAAACAAACCAAAAAATGAGGACACTTTAAACCCTTATTTACTTCCACTTTCTACAGACAAACCAGAGAAAAACTCCCAAAATGGTTGGATGTCTGTCACCCCAAAACTCCCCCCTTGGAGCTCAAAACCTTGATAACAACAGACAAGGCTGTCTGAAGAAGGAATGTTATGGATGTCTCTGAAGTGAGGAAGCTAGAATTAGACTCATTCAGCATATGTGCACATGCCCAATAGTTTCTTGCATTTGGACAGAAGCCCATGGCAAAGGCCAAAATTAACTTCCATATGCCCACACCAACATCACTGGCCACATAACGCACCTCTTCAGATAAAGCTACTTCTCAACAACAGATGCTATGTCCTAGCCTATTTTTTAATCTTTCAGCAGTTCTTTCTGACTCTTTATATTGTGACCTGCAAAATTTCTGAGGTCCTAAACTTCAGTCAACTCAAACAGTTTTACTGGACTTCAGTTTTCACAGTACTGGTCTGTCATTTTATACTTTCACATATTTCCAGCCTTACAAAATTTATAGAAGAGCTACTGAGTTTTTAAAAGCAACATAGTCTGTTATTCAGCATCTACCACTAGCAGTGCACTTAAGGAGCACAGACTGTTTGGCTAGAATATGGGGTCAGCCACCATCACCCTACACAGAAATGCCCATCTCAGTATTTAGCAGGACTAAGAAAAACCCATTTTCTTTCACCTCACTAAGGATGTGCAAGTTTGATTTGAGGAAGAATCATCTCAGTGTATTCCTACTAGCAGATAACCTGACTGCCAGATTTACTTTAGACTGCACATGAATCCACCATATGTGTACGTATTGGTACCCACTCACAACAAATACAAACTTGATTTCTCAACAATAGCTTGTGCATGACTAGCAAAACCACAGGCACAAAGGCCACATCCTGGTTCTAGCATGCAGACTGCCTCCCCAGTAGAGAGGACCAACTCTGGGTAGGTGCAGCTTTGTTATCCTTGCTCTTGGGAAGCCTAGATTCACAGATATTTTTAGAAAAATCTATGAGCTGCATTGTAGTGCACTGCACAGCCTTAGTTCTGTTAATATACTGCAATTCCAGCAGTTCAATGCCAACAGTTTAATGCCAGCAGTGCACCAGAACAGAGACCCAGAAAATTTGACTGAACACGGTGCCCTCTTCTCTGTGACTAGACAAAGCCTACTGCATGCTGTGCTGATGTCTGTAGAGTACCACTGTAATTACTTCAGCCAGGGAAGGTTTTGCTCTGTGCCACCCAAATGTTTGTGAAGGCAGTCTGCCCTTCAGTCAGCACTCTCTGCACAGGGCAGGATGACTTCTGTAGTGGGCATCTGCAGATCATCTGCTGCCACCGTGAAGCTGCACAATACTACCATTATGGCTAGTTTAAAAATTATGTGTTTTCTCAGCAAAATGGCTAAATACACAACACAAGGTTACGATCATTTTACTCGTAATACACTCTCCCTCTCTCTCTCCAACACACAACTATATAAAATTAAATGCATGTTTTGGTACCACCAATTTATACACTGCATCATAGAGCACTCAAAATATCCTGCTTAGCTTATTTCAAACCGATTCCTAAGTATCTTCTCTGCCTTGATGTCTGCCAGCTGGTTTACTGTGACCACCAGTTCATTAGCCAACCCATGTTCATTTCATTCTGCTTTTTGGAGTCACTTAATTTGTTTTTAGCCATCAGATCTCAGATTGGAAGTCTTTACACATGGGGGCTTTTTGGGCACAGTGTCTTTACTAAATCAGTTTTGGTTACTTAGTCCTACCATAACACAAATAAATACTATACAAATACATCCTGGGTTAAATACTATAAATAAACAAATAATTAATGAATCAATCTGAAAATGCACTGAAACTGAAGTGACAGTAGTCACTTTTGTAGCAATAGATAACTTTTCAAAGATCAGTAGATTAAAAAGTCAGCAATGGTTATTAAGAGCTAAAGGTAGCATCAGTCAACAACTACAAAATTTTCTTCAGGACTTTTTTGGGAGAAGGCAGTTATTAAGAAGTTAACATATTTTTTTCTTAGCTCACAGTATCACATAGTAATAGCTTCAGTGATCGCACTAGTATTTTGAAGACCCTAGATTTTCACAGATTGCATTGTATTACTTGCAGTTTTAAAGAAGGAAACACTCCTTTTTTGTGTAAGTAATATCCAACACATAGTCAATTAGCTCTTGTCCCATCCCACTGGCACATCCGGACAGGAGCAGGCAGAAGAATGTACCTTAGCAGGTCTGACCCTCTAGTACACTTCAGGGCAAGAGGAATAGGGTTGGAAGGCTGTGCAAATACAATAGTGAAAAGCTGGCACTCTCATCATCACTATTCTTGGTACTTTTCTAAGTTACATGTTCATTACATGTTACGTAACAGCCCTCAAGACACTGCAGCAAACAACACTAAAACATAACCACCATCCAGGTGCAAGCCATCCACCCTTACAAGCTCTGCATCAGTCCAAGAGACTTCACAAAACTTTGAGATTACAAGAATGCTTGTTCAGCCTTCTAGATAAACTTTACAACAGCACAAAGTGCTCTCCATGATGTCTAAAATCTTCCCAAATAAAAACAACCTATGTACTCCCTCCTTTCATTAGCATTAATTTCTCTAAATCCAAGGACTATTGTGTAATATATTGATTATCCCACCAGATACAAACCCAATAGTCTGTTAATGAAGGGGCATTAAATGGCATCAGAATTAATGGAATTAATTTTAACACTTGAAAATGTTTACAAACAAACCTGAAGAATTCTGTTTACTTTTACAACAGGAGCTTCATCATTTACTGCAGTAACAGTTACAAACACAGTTTGGGGCAAACTTCGTTTCCGCAACTCCGTGTTATTTACTATCACAGTAAAATTGTCCATCAGTTCTTCACTGTCATCATGAACATAGTAGATTAATTCTTGTTCCACCTGAAAAATATAACAAGCTGAAAAACTAAAGAGGCGAGAAGAAAATAAATGTCACATTGAATAATATCCTAGTCATGGCTCTCTGTATTTATTGCATGAACATTTTATGACTTCTAAAACTTTATTTATGCTGTAATATCAGATTGTACCTCTATCTTTGCTCCATTTACAACAGTAAATTTTACTGCTCATCTGTCCATTCCTCTAGCCAGAATATCTTGCCAGTCTTAGCATTCTCCCTTCTTCCTGAAGGAAAAATGGAAATCCAATCCCACTATATTTAACAATGTTTCTGAATCTATAAGCTGAACATAGTGTTAGCAGATGGTGACTTATGATACCATTTTGTTTCTTGGAGCTAAATGACAGAAAATTAGCACATTGTGCATATTTGCCTGTGAGCAAAGAAATTACCTTAAAATTTTTTTTTTCCACTGTTCTCCTTGTTCAATCTACATACCATTTCCTGTGGTCTTTAAAAAATGCACCCACAGTCTCACGTTTCCAGAGTATCTACAACTCTGCCTGAATGTGAGTGGCCCATCAGTCTACTGTGATTATAGCACACTAGTCTGTGTCAATAGTGCCATCAAGGAAGTGATGTGATTCACCACAAGACAGCCTCCTTCCCCACTCCAAATGACCAGCTAGAAACAGCAGAAAGATCTTCAAGGCCAGAATAAAGTTCAAACTCATGTCTCTCACCACTTCCCACAAAATCCCACAGCCTTCAGCAAAACAAAGAATTAATGAAGACTACATCTGAGACCTAAAGGCATTACCTGTTTTCTGGTAAATGTGGTTAACTTCATTCCAGGAACACGAGAGTTTTCAACATACCCATGTTTTGGCTGCTCAGTTAAAATGAATTCACAGCTAATTCCTGCAAAGTGTCTACTAGATATTTTTAGATTATCTTCCACCAGGGCTTTCGAGCCCCCTTCAATTACTGTGAAGTTCTGTACTTCCAGTGGAATCATTCTGGGGATGATGTCTACAGAGATCTCTATTCCACTCACTGTTCTGACACCATTGGTCACATCCAGAAAAAAATGGTCATCTAGTTGGTCCGAAACTGTCTGCACATACTGAACTTTGCCCTCGTCGACATCTTGCTGTGTGAAGCTCAAAGCTGGCCTTTGGTCAGAACTGAGATAACTTTCTTCTGAGGAAAACTTCCGAATGTATCCATGTACTGGAAGCTGTCTTACTGTGAACACAATCTCAGATGGAGAACTATTTTCATGAACAACCTTAAATTTAAGAACATATCCCAAAATTATTCAAATGGTAGTGGGAGAAATTCTATAATTCTCTTCTGAATTTTTCACTTTTAATCCTGGGATTGTCTACCTAACTAAACTGGCACTGCTTATACAGGTTACACAGTTCCCAAAACAATATAATACTTTAAGCAGACACCTGTTAAATAAAGGTGGCATGGGAGCCATTTTGTAACCCCTAATACATTTTGTAAGTTTTGAAAAGGAACATACTCCATAATTAGCTAATGGCCTCACAGCTATAGATGCCTGCCTGAAACAAGGATTTCAGGATTTCAGAAACGAGCGCCCGGAGCCCTCTCGCGGTGGTTACTGGAAGGCTACACACAAACATCAAACAGGGAAGGATTAATCAAACAGAAATGGCCTCAAGTTTGTGATTTGACTTGTTTTTTAAAATTTTGGATGTAAACCCCAAACAATTCTAGCTGGGCTAGCTCCAAAATAAATTTTAAAAAATCCCCTTTCTTCCTTGGCACTTCCCACCAACTCAATTAAGAACATTACACGGAGTACAAGTAATGGTTACAACTAAAACAAATATTACAACCTGTTACAACTAAAACATGCAGCATCTCCAAATCATGATTTTCATAATCACCAATATGTAACAAAGACTATGGGCAGTCTTTTTCTTTATCATAGTCAGTTTTCCTTCCTAACAATGGAAGATTGCTAGTGTCAGTCTCTCCTGAATTAAGCACCCAGAATGCAGTCGTATTAGTGGTAATCAAAAGGTGTTAAAGAAGAGAAGACATGAACTAAAGACACTGCAATGGCTGATAAAACAGCGAGGAAAATACGCTACAAGATTGGAGGAATGGACAACATGGTTAACCTACCTGCAGTTTTCCTTTACTGATCTTAACTGGTTTTCCTTCTTCAACCAAGAGATTGTTTTTGTTCACAATCCTTGGTGGCAGCTGATGACTTTCCAAATATATGCGAACCTGCAGTTCAGCATCCAGATGGACATCTCCAGCATGGACTGTAAAGTTAAATGTGTCAATAAGGTTGTTGCTGTCATCATGTCTGTAGGTCACATGCCCGTTCATCAGATCAAACTGAGTAAAGGAATCCACTAATAGATTATTGACATATATTCTTCCATATTTTGGGAAAGAGAGTATCTCATATGTAAGCTCATGATCATTTCTTATGTCTTGGTTTGTAGTAGCACTTAGGTTAGCTGCTGAAACAGTCTCTTCTTTCCCTTTTTGAACCAACAGTCCTGTATTATTTACCAAGCTAACATAAGGATCAGTGGCATTGACTTCCAGAAGCAAAGAAGTATAGTGCTTGCCATCTGTCACAAAAAGCACAAAACGCCCAAAATCTGCACCGTGGTGTATAAATAGGACTTGCTTTTGCTCCAGGTCCACTTGTTTGAATTGGTAGAGTCTATGCAAAGTATCATTTGTTAGCACCAAGTCCCCATTGGAAATACCACGTCTAGTATACAGCAACTGTCCATCATCAAAATCAGAATCAGGATCATGATAGCAAAGATCTGCCAAAGTTAACAATCGCTGCCTGTTTCTCACTACGTTAAATATCTTATCAATTATGCGAACTGGTTTCTCATCGTTCTTCAGCTGGACAGAAATGGAGAATCTAATTTCTACTGACAAAGGTTCTGCTTCTGGATCAAAGTTTGTCCCCTTTCCTGACTCTTTGCTGGAAGCTCTGACAAGAAATTCGTCAAACACAGTCTCAGAATCGTCATGCACATACATAAGGCACTTATCAGTTATATCTTTATTAGTGAAAGTTGTAAGATTGTCATTATTCTTGAACAAATCAGAAAAATTAGTAAGTTTTAATTTCCCATGCTTAGGAAACTGTGTAACTTCATATTGGAAAGTTTTATTATCTGGTGTTTGCACAAACAATTTCCTGCTTGTTATTAATTCTCCTTCCCCTTCAGTAACATTAAGGCCATTGTTAGTCAAAATAATGTTTCTGAAATCTGATTTGATGTAGACTTCAAAGTCATAGAAATTTGATTCCAGATACTTTGTAGAAATGAGAAATCTAAATGAATCATAGTCTTCATGGTACCAGCTGATTAATTCATATGCCACTTTTTGATCAGTAATATCCTTCTGGGTAAAGACTGAATCTTTTTGCAAAGGCTGGTCATTAAGCAATAGCTGTCCATTCTTTGGTAGGGACAGAAGTTTAATATGAAGCTCATCTTCAGGTATTTCTAGATCTGCAATCACAGCAAAAAGATTATCAGAATTCAAGTACTTCTTTTTTGTTTTTTCAATTTCTAGAGGAGCATGTTTCAATAGATTGTACCTTAACCATTTCACTTTGATTGGAAATGTGTGCTCTTCACTGATTCTGTTTCCTATGCTAACTTTGAATTTAAACCGGTCGGTAACATTTTCCAGCTGAATGTCTTTATAAGTGCTACAGTATCTCACACGGCTGCGCTGAAGAGAGCGTTGAGAAAAAGAGCTGACTTGCTTCCATTGCCCTCCTGAATGCTGCCTTTGGACCTGACCAAAGTGAGGTGGCTCTGTGATCTTGTACAGTATCTCCAGTTCCTGGAGGACAGCGTTTGTTTCCACTGCCAGATGTCTAGGTCTTATAAGTGCTGTAACACCCTGGAGGAGATTTATTCCTGAGTTGTTGACAACTCTGTAATCCAAAGGAACTGCCATGACACGTAACACAACAGTGTTGCTCACCTTCTCACCATCTGTTGCCCTGAGAACAATCCTTGAGTTCTTGACACCTGTGTGGACAAAGGAAACAGTGCCTTCATTTAAGTCCTCATTGGAAAAACTAGTGATAGCTTTTCCAGGATGCTTTGAATTTTCTAAAAATCCTGCATCTGCATTCAGATTTCCAAGCACTGAAAGTCTGAGACCCACAGAATCTGTATCTTTATCTAGAACTTTTATCAGGTCACTAGTCAGACGTTTCTTTGAGTTCTCTAAGAGAATAAATAAATTTCCCTCAGGAAGTATGATCTCAGGTGCATCATTTATTGGAGTGACTGTAATGCTAAACATATGCTGCTCATTTCCTTGCAAATATGGAGACACAATCTTCTCACTGCTGGTAGAAATGGAGAAATTAAAATAATCGTAAGTGTCCTCAGAGCCATCATGGACATACAGTATCTTCCCTTGCCACACATCCTGCATAGTAAAAGTATTCACCTCCTGCACTGGTTCAACATTCAGTTTCAAGTGTCCATGAGAGGGTGGCTCCTTTACAACAAACAGAATTTGTGACTGATGAATTCCTAATTTCTGAAAGTCTAAGTTAACTTTAATATGCTTAGATTCAAGTGGAGCTTGTCCGCCCTCTAGCACAATCAAGTTACTAAGAACTAAAAGGCAGCTTTTGTCTTCCTTGCCCAGAGAAACTGAGCTTTCATGAGAAACGGCAAACACAGGAACTGCTTTCAAAGGAGGGTCCTTTACAGCCATCTCTAAAGAAAAATTTGAATTAAAAGCACTCTGCATTTCACATCCAGCTGAAATGTCCTTAGTTACTAAAACATTCTTCAGTGATTTCTTTTCTGAGTTGGCTTTCAGGTTCCTTAAGCAGCCTTTGAAGGATCCTCCTCTGGTGTACTTCCCAGGTACTGAGATTAACTTAATCACTTCTGATCGTATGTTGTCATCTACACCACCTACAAAGAGGGATCCCTTCAGAAGTGGCAACTTACTGTGGGGAGGTAATGATTTTTTCACAGTTTCTTCATCCAATGTTAGTTGCAAATACCCTGCAGTAAATTTCAGTTTGATGTAGTGCCAATGACCATCACTGACTGACCTACGAGAGGAAAGATGGGTTCTACTGTTATGTTTTCCAACGTAAGCTTTAATTAAACCATCTTCCATTTCCATTGCAATGAAATCTCCCGCTTGCCCAGGGTGGTAAAGCAGCAAGCCACGTGCAGCTGAGGTTTGTAAGGTAAACTCGAAGATTCCCTCGTCGTCCACATTCCATGATGGGAAAGAAATGTAGGACCTGGAACTGAAGAAACTAATGGGTTCTTCTTCACCTGCAAAGAATTCGTCACTGCACCCCACTGAAACTTCATGGATGTTATTGAAGCCAGGAGAAGGTCTCAGAGGCATCAGAATGTCTAACTGATTGAATAACACATCATCAATGCATCCTCGGAAACTGGGTAGTGCTCCAGCAAGGTAGGGAACATCAAGTTTGCCAGTACCACCTATGTAGAACCCATAATCAATGTTTAATTCATAAAGAATTCCAGGCATTTTTGCACTAGTTCTATCATGTTTATCAATTACTAATGTGACATTATCTTGTTCATGATGGAGTTCAACCAGGTGCCAAGCTAAATCATCCAGTTGAGATCTTTGTTGAGAATGCAGTACTCGTTCCCCCACACCAAAGTTAATTCTCAGCTGCAAAAGATAGAATTTTAACTATCAAAATCCAAAGTCATATTTTTCACAATCATACATTAATATATAGTTAATACATTAATTTTCATGCATTTTCATACTAAGCATATTTTTAATTTACAAAATACAATTGAAAAAATAAGATTTCACTAAAATTCTGTGTAGGTTTACTTGCCATCACAGATATAACTTGAGTAACTGCAAAAGCAGGAATGGACTCGTTTGCAGTTCTGCTAGGAACAACGGCCCCTGAGAAGACAACTGAAAGTGATCTTTCAAGAACCTACCTTGCAGAAAAACAGTTACTCAGATTTAAGCACTTTCTGTAAAGCTAACATCATCAAAGCTGAAATCTTGCCTTTACTGAATCTCATGCTTTGAATACAAGGATCTTGATTTTAAGATCTAGAGATCTCAAAGACTCTCAAAGGATTTCAATTATAGAGATATAACTAGAATTTTAAGAAATAAAAGCCATACTTTGAAATTATCAACTATATTATGTGATTTTTCCATTTCTTTGAACAGAAACTTGTTTAGATATAGTGTTATAGATAACAGCCTTAAGAAAAACTCTGAGCAATATAGGCTACACATACTTTTTAGCTACAGTTATAAAGCATACTTGTACATATCCTGAGCGTAGCTCCATTAAACAATAATCTGTCTTCCCAGCTGCAAGGAGAAGCAGTCCCTGTGGCTTGCTTGTTCGAAACCGCAACTGTAAGGATGTCTGAGAGGATGCTTTTGCCATGTTCAGCTCCACAAAGCTATCACCATAAAATGATACTGAAAGAAATAAAGGAAAATAAACAGGAAATTTAATCACACAAAGAAAATCTCATTTTCTTACCCATTCTTAAACATATGTAAAAAATGTGTATTATTTTCTATATATTTATTCACATACAAATGAAAATAAATCTCAGGTATCAAATTCACCGGTCCAAGCCATTTAGTAAGAGCCCAATGGCCACACCAGAATGGACAAAGGATGAATACAGTCCAGTACTCTTGCCTCCAACAGTGGTGACTGGGAATTGTAAAAATCATGCAATTATAGTGAATAATTTCTTTCTAATACTCCTTTTTTGTTTGTTTGTTTGTTTTAGGTGTTTTCCTGAGCTTATCATACCCAGTCTATTTTGTAGCTGCCAAAGAATTTCTCTCTGAAATATTTCTCTGTTTTCTCTTTGGAAACATTTTCATCTACAACATGCTCTTACATCTCCATCAGAGATATCCTATGCCATCTCTGCAGAGAAGACTCAGAAGTCTCCTGCCACCTGTGTCATTTTCAGATGTTTTCATCCCTCTATTCCAGGTAAAACTGCCCTCTTGTTTCCTGTTTGTAACCTCCAAACACCCCTGCCATCCTGTGGGCCAGTCACTCAAATCTGTATGAGCCTCCTTAACTGTCTCCTCTCCTCTTTTCTGCCCTGAGGAACAGTAACACCACAGAGATTTCTCATTTGACTGCTCACTGCCTTTACCATCCCCATTATTATTACTCTGAACAGCACAGATCCTAAGACCAAATCCTAAAAAACTCTGCTGGTAACTTCCCTATGACATATGTAAAAAATATATCAATCATTTACCACTCCTCCTATTTAATCAATTATTTCATATACAAAGCCCTGCACACCAATGAATGTTGAAAAGCCTTTAGCAGCAAATTTTACCAGAAATCTTTTGAAACTCTAAATCTTAGACACCTTGCCCACCCCCATCAAGAAAACTCCAAGGGGTTTGTAATGAACTCTTTAAAGAAATCTTACGGACCTCTGCAAACTTGACCCTTCTCACTTGTGAATCTTTTATCCTTTCTTACAGTACCTATAAATTTGAGTTAGAGATGTAAGGCTTACAGTCCCCTGGTAATTCTTCTTTTAAATACTGGCATAAAATCTGCCACCATCCAGGCTTCAGGTACCAGGGAGTATAAGCACGAGATCAGATATTACCCTTAGCAAGCAAGTTATTTCACCCCCAAGTTTTTTTAGGTCAACCCCTCTCCTCCCCTGCCTCCACCTCAAAAAAGGAATTTCAGTTTGGGAATCTTCCCAATTAGCAGTAAACAGCATTTAGTTTAGCTTCTCTACAGTAACCATGCCCTTTCTGAGTGCTTCTTTGGTACTGGTAACTTAATCAAGTGGTTGCAAAGACTCTCTGCAAGGTTTTTGTTCTTGATGTACTTAAGGAGGATTTAATAAAAGCCTTGATTCCTTCAAGCTGATCCTTGACCTTTTTATTTTTCCAGACAGATCTATTTTCAAATTCCATCTGCCAAACTTTATGATGCTTTCAGCTCTGTTTGGATACAGCTTGTAAGAACACCTACAGTAAAATATTTATTTTGCAGTTTTAGCTTCATTCTGAAATAATTTTCTCATTTTAAGATCAAGCATAACTGCAGAGGACTTTTGAGGTTTAATTGTTCCAGTTCCTACATTAGCTGTCCCCTTGCTTAATCTAATACATCTGATGACTCTTATGAAGTGTGGCTTTAACTCTGACTCTGAACTGGATTCTGCCCGGAGTACCAAATGATAAATCCCATTTAGCAGCTCATTCATTAAATAATCAATAACAGTATCTAAAAAATTGCTGTATGATATATAAAAATTCTAGGTAGCTTTCCCAAGAACAAACTCCACAGAAAACAACTATGTAATATAGAGTTATATTAAGTACCCAGAAAAATACAGGAAAGATCTTTACATTACTGAAATACACAATATTTCTTCCAAATGAAGAGTCACCACTGTGCACAGAAAAATTCATTCCAAGTGGAACAAAAAGGAATTCTTCCCCAGCAGTTTGCTTCGAGCTCAAAAGAAGCTTTCATCAAATAGGTCACGTACACCTTACAGGCTTTATATGAAATTTATACACTGGGAGGATTTATGCCATTTGTTGTACATAGAAATGTTATTCTGTGGGGTAAATAAAGACAATTTAAAGTCTTCTTTAAAGCAAGTATTGGAATAACATTACTAGACAAATCCCTAGTATAAGCAAGGACTAACCTAATAAGCCAGGAAATAGGTTAAATAATTATAATTTTTTATATTATGCTAAATTCATACTATAGGAGTGGACAGGGGTGCCACTGTGCTATCTAACATACAGATGGACTACAGGAGATTGTCCCTACCCTACAGAGCTTTAGATCCTGTAACACAGGTAAGAGAGAGGAGTCCTCTGATTTCTATGTCAGCAAATGGTGCACAGGTTTTGGCTGGGATAGAGTTAATTTTTTCCTTGTAGCTGGTACAGTGTTACATTTTGCATTTATTAAGAGAATAACGTTGGTGACTCAGAGATGTTTTAGCTGTTACTCAGCAGTGCTCGCCCTAAATCCAGGACATTTCAGTGTCCCGTGCTCTGCAGTGATCAGGTGCCCAAAGGCTGGGGGAGCAGGGCCAGGAGAGCTGACCCGAGCTGGCCAAGGGGATATTCCAACATGCTCAGGGTATGAACTGGGGGGAGGGCTATCACTCAGAAGGTGGTAAGGAACTGTACTGTACATCACTTGTTGGTTTGGGGTTTTATTTCTCCCTCTCTTTTTGTTGTCTACTTTTCCATTACTATTGTATTTTACTTTATTTCAATTATTAAACTGTTCTTATCTCAATCCAGATTTTACCTATTTTTCCCTTATTATCATCCCAATCCCACCATAGAGTGGGGGACTAAGCAAGTGACTGCGTGGTACTTGGTTATCAGCTTGGTTAGTGGTTAAGCCATGAGACTTCCTAAAAATCCCAGGAAGCATAACCTAGCTGTCTGCAATAACATATTTTAATAAAAAAAAGACTCCATTTCCTTCAGCACTGTACATCAGTATGATGTTATGGGTACAAAATGGTTTCACCCTGAGTCAACACACCCTTGTCCTCTCCCTACTGAGACCCCAAGAAGCAGTTACATTAATTTTGCTACATTACACCCTGGCACCTCTATAGAACTGGCAAGTAAAAATTTTTGTCAGTGGAGTTCCTCAGAAATCAGTAAGTGAAATCAAAATCTTTCACAGATGCGAATGTCCTGAAAGTTTTATTATGCTCACTGTAGTACAACCCCTAAAATTAGCTGGATTTCTAAGTCAAAGTAATGGCTGCTGGTAGAAACTACTTTTCAATAGACTTGAGTATGTGCGGAAAAAACATTGGATTTTTGGGGAAGCAATTAAGCAGAGAGATTATCTGTCTATGGATTACTAAATGCAATTTAGAATACCTAAAATGAAGCTGTAAAGTTAATATTTTGCAGTGTACCACTGGGCAACAGTTTGATATTTATACTATGTATGAATTTCCTGGAAAGAAAAAAATTAACCTAAGTTAAAGCTTCTGCCTTTCATAAAACTCTTCAGAGTCAGAACCCATCACTGAAGGTGGGGCAGGTAAGCACTGATCCATCAGTAAACAAGTTTTTGGACCACCTACAGTGCCTTGGCCTGACTTCTGCTCCATTATCCACCAAACTAAGAAGCATGTTATTATACTGTAGGAATCAAGTTCCTCTAGAGCAGATGCTTCTAGAATGATTTCTGGTTGAAACTGAGTTATGATTGACCTCAAAACCGATCTGGTGCTTTTGAAAGAGGAACGTAATTGTCACATACCATGTGATTTTAATTAAACCATTACAGAAAATAAGTGGAGTTCAGCCAGCAATACCAGCCTTGAAAGTCCTTTGCTACTGGAACAGGGGAATTCAACATATTATACAGGGAATGACTCCATTGGATTGCCTGGGCAGACAACCTATTCTGTAACATCTCTGTACCTTCAAATGGAAAGGACAAGTGAAAGCAGCTGACAATAATAATCAGGTCTATGTCAGCTATTAATGTCCATTTATGGACATGTAAATAGACACACGAAGGCTCACAAAAAAGAGGCACAATCACTTGGGATGCAGATTTAAAGATCTGTTCAACCTGAGTTACTGGCTAATTTGTGAACCCCATCTTTCTTCCTTCTCCCTTACAGCCAACCGCCATGTCTGGGGCTGGGGCTACAAATTCTTCCCTCTATTTCCATGTTTATATGGGAAGTGTAAGTTTTGAAAATTTTATTTCAAGTAATTTTACTGAAGATTCTTGACCAGCTCTGTCCACAACATCCCTCTTTGAAGTTACCATGAGAAACCAGGCATTGCAAAAACCTTCAGAGTAACAGAGCAAAAGATTTTTCACTTATCACCTAGTCATGGTAGTAGGTTGGCCTTTTATTGTTTTGTTCGGCTTTAATTCTCCTGTGCTAAAACAACATCAAATTCTACAAACAACTACCCTTTGAATAATAGTTCTCTTCTTCCTGTACACAAAGCACAAAGAAATAAAAGGCTCATCTCTTCTCCACTGCCAAAATTAGTAACCCCACAAATCTATCTACAGGAAACCAAACTCAGACTCACCACACTGTTATCACAAGCTATGCACAACCATCCAACAACAAAATCAAGACTAGAGAGTTAACTGAAATAATGGATTTTTTTTCTCTTTGTTTCTGTCAGTATTTTTTTTTTCAGCTGAGATCAAGTATCTTCTCAGCAATGCCATAAGAACAGTGATCTTGGAATCAGAGTTCCACACTAATTTCTTAACTGGAAGTAATTCAATGGAGACTTCATGTCTGCTCAAATCCTTTGGTCTCCATTGTGGAAGGGAAACAGCCAAATCTAGAGATACATCAATCTTTACTTCTTTGGATCCTTTTACATCTTATTCCCAAAGAAAGTAATGTAGAAAGGCTTTCCCTACAGTGCCTGAACCAATAATCCAGAAATTTTTATACATAAGTAATCCAGAGAGGTTTTCACACTCATGCCAGATGAAAAAGAGGGACATTTTATCAGGTCCCTTTCCTGCCCCTAGTATCCATCCCTTTATATAAAAAAAAAAATTGAAATATATAACTTGATCCTCGAGCAGAAAAGAAAAATGTTGTAGTTTCATGAAGAGAGTTTTTGGACAATGTTTTTGTCTTCAAAATGTTCAGGAGGTATCAGTGCCAGAGCACTTAAAGCTTTCACCAGAAACGGACAGTGCCAGAAAAA
Source organism: Daphoenositta chrysoptera (assembly GCA_013397915.1). Classification (NCBI taxonomy): domain Eukaryota; kingdom Metazoa; phylum Chordata; class Aves; order Passeriformes; genus Daphoenositta; species Daphoenositta chrysoptera. The sequence continues at coordinate 164,640 of VZRO01004998.1, read as the reverse complement.
ATAATGTGGATAACACCTAAGATACATTCAGACACCCTGAATCCTTCTCACGTGGACAAAAACATTATTTTATTTTTAGTACCCAATATACTGATCTTCTGTTTTCAACAATACAATAAATGCTATGATAAGGCCACTGAATTACTGCTGCTCAGACAAACCTTGCCGATGTAGACCACTGATTTTCTGTGAAAACAACTATATATATCTTGTTTTACCAGAAGTCACGGAATCTATACTACTTAGTAATTAAAGATTAAATCATAAAAGCAAAGGATTAAGTCTAACATAGCCCATGTATTTTCAGTCAGGATCCTCTCCAAATTCTAGAACTGCTGAGCCAGGGGCAGTGTTTTGTTGGCTTGTTTGCTGCCTACTGCAGAGTCAAGTCACTTCTGTGTCATGGTAATTCCTCAGCTGATACCACAGTTCCTGCAGTGGCCTCATCAATACTCTGCAGTATCAGTGTGCTCTCCAGGCTGGCTGTATAAAAAGGAATTAACAACAAGAAGGGGGCAGGGGAGATGGCAGGACAGAGGAGCAGGAATGAATTCACCAGTTTTTTTCACTCTACTATCTCACCATTTGCTGTTGTCCTGTGCTGCACTGGTAACTAGGAGCCCCAAACATAGAGAAGGTCCTTATCCACTAGATGTTTGATGCACACCCTCCTAAGTTATTCCAACTGTATAATGTCCCTCCAGGAAAATAAAGATACTTAAGAAAAACACCAAGTCAGATTAAAGGTTAATCCTGTTCTAAGAGCACACTCATACAAAGTGTAACAAGCACACCCATCACCTGTGACTCGTGAGTTACTGGGTTCATCAACCCTAGTGTACCTACAGGCAACACCTGTTTTAGTAATTTGAGTGAATAAACTTCCCATTGTCCAGCTGAGATCTGCACCTTGAAGTTTGTCCCCTGCAGCTCATTCACAAAGATGTAACAGTAGCAGCAATCAACTCCCACAGGTAACTCGGATAAATATTAATCTTTCAGATGACAGTGTCTTCCATCTGTCTGTTGATAAATTTGGGTATATTTTTTACTCTACTATTTGGGATGTTCAAGTAGAAGCTCTTCCTAAGAGCACAGTCCACTTCTCCTGCAGTTAGTGAAAAAAAAGGTGTAACCGCTCCTTCTGCAGAGCGTATTTTTTCACACCAATACCAGACTACTAAATACATTCTGCAAGAACTCACTTCAGGGCTGTAGAGAAACCAAAGTGGTATAATTTTGTGCCCCTCCCTGCCTTTGTCCCTCCATTCTCAAAACAGAGCTGTTGTTTTTCCTACTTACACATTTCTTCTGTACTAACAATTTATTTATGGTGCTTCAATAAGAGGTAGAAGGGTTGTACAATTTAGAAGTAAAATGAAGGCAGGCTTCCAAATAGTAAAAATACTTTCAGCTATATAAAAGTACAGCTTGAAGCCTCATTTAAGAGTCCACATGCACTGAATGGCAGGCAAACTATGACAGACACTTTGAGTCCCAGTAGTTCCTGCTGTAACTAAAATAAAATATGCAGGTCCCAACATATGAAGATGCAAGTCTGACCTCTCTTTCCCTAACCCACAGGAAAAACAGCTTACAACCACCAACATAAATAAAGCAGGAAGACTCTCCCTTAGGACAGGATTTGAGTGATGGAAACAAGTGTTCAGAGCGTATTAATACCAAATATAAATAAGCTTTTGTGATATTAATAACTTTTAAAAGCCTTGTTTACTCTGATTGTACAACACAAGAGGAGACAGATTAAAAAGGGAGAAAATATTAGTGAAAGAGCAACAAATTCCAGGTATCCAATGTAACAAGCTTTTAAGAAAAAAGGCAGAATGAGAGATTAAAGAATGAATTCGCAGTTACTGCATGGACTCGCAATTTACATTTATAAACATGCTTAGAGCTTCCCCACAGAATGAAATCATTCCTCTAGCTCCTTCCCACTACCACATCTTGACACCCAGGTCCAGATTTCAATCACTGCACCAACTGAAGAGCTGCCAGTCCTCTCCAAAGAGAATTTCCTGGCATACAGACGCTCCTACAAACGTCTGTAGCTTTACAGTGTTTCAGTTCTGCACTGAGTAACTCAGCTGGAACAGAACTGACCCAAAGTGATTCTTCTCGCGTGCTTCAAGCACCTATTCCAAAATTTTGTGATTTGTACAATTATCCCCTCATCTAGTTGTATTTCTTTCTTTCTTCTTGAATCTGCCAGTAACGTTTAAAACCACTATGACCATAAAAGAATCGCAACTTCAGATTTTTAAGAATACATACTGAATTCTAGCCCTTACATAGAGCTAAAAGTAATTAATATATGCTAAAGTTTCTCAAAAAAACTTGTCCAAGTGGCATGACAAAGATGCTATGAAGATAGACGAAAAAGAAAAATTCTTTACCTGAAAAATAATTCTTTCAGATAAAGTATCTTACATGGCTAAAATTTTGCTGGACCTTTGGAAAGGTCTGCATAATTGTCCTGGGTTTGGTTGGGATTAAGTTAATTTTCTTCTTAGTAGCTGGTACAGTGCTGTGGTTTGGATTTACAGCACAGCAGCGATAAAAATCACTACTTTTTAAAATACAGTGCAAATGGCAAAAGAAATTATTAGAGATTTCATGGCATTGTCAGGAGTGGCATATTCTGGAAATGAAGATGATCAGTTCTGCCAATTCAAAGCTCAAGAAGCTAGCAGTTAAAAAATAAAATTTGACCCCAATCACTTTCTTAAAGTAATTTCATAATTGCTTTTTTTGCTTTTGAACAACAGTGAAGAATCAGACTGGTAGCTAACTTTCCTCAAGCTTCTTACTGAAACATGACCCCATGTTAGAAACCCTCACAGTTAGTGTGACTACCCATTAAAACTCAGATGAATGAGTTTTAAAGTCCTAACCAGAACTTCATGAGCGTGACGAAATTAAAAATGTCCTTACACTGATGTAATCCTATGCTGATCACAGTCCAGTCTTTCACAGTGAATCTCAATGCTTCTTACTTTTGCAGGAGGAAAAAGTGAACCTTCTTTCAGTCTGATTCGTCAGCCACTACTATTAATCAACCGTGGAAAAAGAACTTCCAGAAAATACATGCTTAGGAAAAAAAAATGCACTCATGCCTTCTTTTTCTTTTACAGCTAGATGGAACCATACTCTCAAAATTCTTTTTTTAATGCAGTACTTGCTTCATCACAGGTACGATCAAATTCAGCTGTTGAAACTGAGAAACACCACCACTACCACAGAATACATAATATGGTTTGCTTACAAATCTTACACTCTCCAAAACATGGTGCTCATATTTCAAAAACAGGAGTTTGGTTAATGAAGCTTTGCTACAAGGACAAATTGCAAAAGTAAGGCAGCAGAACGAGAGGGGTGTAAAAAACCTCCAAAGAATCAAAATAGGACACTTCATAATGAAAAACTATTCCTCCATTTTTGTCAGTTTATCTAAGCTGGTAGCAGATCATATCAACAGCACATAAGAGACACAGGAAAAATAGAAGTGGAAAAGAAAGCTGCCAGATTCATTGGGAATGCCCTTTAAGGCTAAATGTAATCATTGTTCAAAAGGGAATTCTCAGGGTTGATTCACACTTTCTCAATGTAGAATTTAGTGAGATTTTGTGGGTAAATCAAACACTACCAGAGTGTGTAAGCCCCTTACACTCACTTAAAATGTACACGACAACGAATATCCGCATTTTGCACCTAAAAATGCTTTACACACCAGACACAACGACGTTCAAACGTCCCTTCCAAACTAAAGTATTCTATGATTTCCAGATAAAAGACAGTCCTGTAGTTTAAAGCACTGAATGTAAAATCAACAGAGCTGATGTTATTTTCTGGTTCTATCACAGAAACTCATTGAAAGCCACTTAACACCTAATTTCAGTTCATTGCCTATAAGAAACTAGTGCTTTTTTTTCTTCCCAGTCTTCACCTGTTTTCTTCCCTTTCATTGCATTATCTCTGGGTAAGGTTATAGCTACAACAGCACCCGGAGTAAATGAAGAGAGCTGGAATTTAACAAGGTGTCCTGCTGGTAATGTCAATCCACATGGCCTAGCAAAGCTCAGCTGGAAGGCAGCTCAACCAGAGCGTCACGGGTTGGTGCACCTGGAATGAGCAGGCTTGAGTCCCTACCAGGTGGTTGGGAAATGTATCCTCTGGCTTTACCTTGCATCACCTGCAGCGCCAGGGACAGGGGACACTACTGCAACAGCAAGTCATGAAGCATTCAACTGCCTAACAAGTAGTAGTAGTCGTAATATCCACAAAACCGTTTGTCATGTCATTTAAGACAATGCTACTGTACTAGAGATTGCCATCTCAGTGGTACTCTGATATTCCTGACATCCCTGATATCAGACATCTCTATGAGGAATAAATTCCTCCACCCACTCTGGCTGCTGGGCTGTCTCTCACAAAACTGATGAGAACATCACTTAGAGCTCCATGCACTGAGATTCTCTCATGGAAAGACAAGATTGGTGTGTTTCATTTACAGTATCTGAATTTAATCCCTTCATTAATTTCTGAAGTAAAAACTATTATCTTAAAGTTACAATTAAGAATTAGTTCATTTCTAACTAGTCTTCTCAGCTAGCAAAACAGATGCCACACAACCACGGAAAATGACCCCTCAACATTTCTAAAGTAAGTTATAGTGAGTGGTTTGTCTCACATGGAATTGCAATGAGGAATAGAAAGTGGATGAAAAAGCACACTGCTTCAACTGCGTGCTGATCCATTAATTGAAAAGATATTTAAATACTAAATTTTATTACCAGTCTTTGATGCTCAAATTGCAATGTACTTCAAGTTACATCTCAAGAAAAAAAAAACTTGCAGCTCAAGTTTTTGGCTGTTTCAATGGTACTGATGACTGCCCAGGACCTGTACCTTAACGTGAGGTGACTTAGTGGTGAGGTGACTGGCATGTCTTGGCACATCTGAAAAGCCAGGCACAAGACAGCTGAGGCTGTATGCTAAAACCCAGATACCTGCAGCAGCTGGCTGATGCTTCTCATCAGGACTACTAGTTCACACGCATGCCAGAGCAGGGGAAGGAATTACACGGAATATTCTTGTTTGTCCTCAGCACTTTTCCCCGTGACATACTACAGTTATGGTAAGGAGCGCGTGGAAAAGTTTACATCCACGTTGCCTGCAAAGCATCCACGTTTTTATCAGGAAGCCTAGCTAAGTCAGGTAGGTTCTGAGCGTCTCCGCAGCAGGAGGGGAAGCAGGCACAAGGCGGGCTCACACGCGAGCGCACAGCTCGGCCTTGGCTTTAGGGCAAGAGGACAGCACGCCTTCACAAAATGCCCGCTGTCCCACCACCTGTGCG
>VZRO01004998.1:113240-158953 GCA_013397915.1 Daphoenositta chrysoptera | reverse complement strand
GCCCGCCTCACAGCGCGGCCCCTGCCCCTCCCCGCCCCCGCTCCAGGAGCACCGGCCTGGGACGGGAGACGGGGCAGTGCCTTCCCACCGCCCGGACCGCCCTTCTTGGCTGTGGATTAGTCTGTGCTTCGGGTGGGACCTGCCCAGAGGTGGGTTACAGCTGCTGTCAGTCGTTCACCCGCCGCACACCCTCTCTTTCCATGGCCTGCCTGTCGCAGGGGGAGGCTGCTCTGAGGTACCCCCAAACCTTCCCCTCTCCCGGCTGGAGCATCTCCATCCCTCAGAGTGTTTGCATGCTGTCCATAAAGAAACACATCACACTGCTTTAGGGAAGAAACGTGTTACAGGTATACCAAACAATAGTTTCAGAAACTGAGATGATTACAGAACCACAGAATCAATTAGGTTGAAAAAGACCTCTGGAATTGAGTCCAACGTACGACCAAACACTACCGTTTCAACTCTACCATGCCACTGAGTGCCATATCCAGCCTTTCCTTAACCACCTCCAGAGACGGTGACTCCACCATCTCCGTGGGCACCCCATTCCAATGTCTAATCACCCTTTCGGTGAAGAAATTCCTTCTAATGTCCATCCTGAACCTCCCCTGGCACAGCGTAAGACCATGTCCTCTCATCCTCTTTCTTGGGAGAAGAGGCTGACCCCTACCTGGCTATAACCTTCTCCAAGCTAGTTATAGAGAGTGATAAGGTTTCATTATAAAAAGCACAGATCCTAACTTAGAAAAAAAAATTGCAATTCACACCTCCTCACTGGTGCCCTGTGCTTAAAATGACAAACTTTCAGCTTAGAAAATGTTTTTAAAGAGGACATTGGAGCCAGTCATTTATAAGCCTTTCCCATACTTAATTCAAATATGCAGACATGCCTTGAGATACATAAATCATCTGTACCAGGAACAGCCTTGCAGTCATAAAATTTTCTGTGATTTTATCAGCTGGCAGGGTGCACTGCAATGTGTCTCAACAGGTTGGTTATTTTTTTAAGTTGTTACTCCCTTACACATAGGACTGGAATCCGTGATGTGAAATCTGACACTAAGCAAGCAGAGTAAGTAAATGAGATACCAAAACTGAAAAAAAAGGAGGAAAATGGTGATGGCATGAATATCTTTTCTGGGTCAGCTGTCTGGTTCTTCTCTTCGTTTGAGGTTTGCAATCATCATTTAGTCTAGATTTTCCTTAGAAATTTTTGGCCGGCTTTGCTATCTTTGCATTTTAAAATAATATGTGTGACACCAGGGGAGATCTGTGCCCAGAGTGAAATCATCGGGGGAGGGAGAGGGATCTTCCCCTAAATACCACTTAAAACCTATATAAAAGATCTCAAAGGCAGAGGCCTAATAAACTTCTTTCACTTCAGACTGGCACTCAAAGAAGATTTGCGAAAACCTGAGGAAGTTACTGCAAAAAAACATCTATTTAAGATGTGAACAAGAGGGTCAAAAAGAGGATTTAATGTGGGATGACAATGTATAGCATGACTGATACTGGAAAAGCAGATCTCCAGGTGTGCATCAACAAACCTCCTTGCTGCAGGAGGGAAGCCTGGGGAAAAGTTTTGCCTTTGCATCATTCCTGAGTTACGCAGGTCTGACTTAACATATTTTTAAAAATACGTCATGATTCATGGTATAGCATGAAATTTGGGAATAAGATGCAGTTATTTTAGGTAATCACTGAACTAATATTTTCCTTACCCTTTTTTTTTTTTGTATGCTCATTTCAAAATTGCCTTTTTTCCAAAGAAAGGCAATTGACTGTGAGGCCAGAGAAGGGACTGACAGAGCTGGGATTGTCCAGCCCAGAGAAGAGGAGGTTCAGGGGAATCTAATCAATGTCTATAAACAGGTGATGGGAGCATGTGAAAAAGAGGGAGTAGGACTTGTTACAGATTTCCAGTGAAAGGACAAGCTCAATTAAGCCCAAACTGAAATACAGGAAAGTGCATTTAAATTTTAAAAAATCTTCCTTACACTTGGGATCAATGACTAGAACAGGTTGCTCAGACAGGGTCCCCGTCTTTGTTCATACTCAAAACTTGAGAAGGTGCAGCCCTGAGCAAACAGCTGGCAATGGCCCCACTTTGAACAGAGGAGTTGGTCTGGACAGGCTCCAGAAGTACCTTCCCACCTCAGCTGTTCTGTGATGCTGTGACTCTGAAGTCTTCATGGATGTTTAAAACAAACATTGAGACTTCTGAAAAGAGAAGGGCCACATCTTGAGAAAAACCTACATGGCTATACCTTTAAGCCACATTTTCTTAAGTCATTCAGGGTTTTCCAGCAATGGGTCCTACTTGCTCTTAGTGGAACGTATGTTTCTAAAGAAATGTAGATTTGAACTTTTCTTTATTTCTGCATTTTCCATATTTCTGTGATTTGGGGGTTTTTTTTAAGTTTTTTTTTTTCTTTTTATAATATTTGGCTTATATTAATCACGGATTTATTATGTCTTGAAAGCACAGCAGGATTTGTAGCTTACAAAAAATTCCAGTCATGCAGTCAGGAAGACAGAAATGTAGCATGTAAAATATCCAGGTTTGTATTCTTTCTTCCTCCTCTGTAGGATGGCTCCTGCATGCCAACTTCCTTTCCAGTAGTTGATCTCAGTGCTGAATAGTTCTGTGCAACTGTGAGAAATCATGCAGCTAGCTGATAGATTCTTTCCTAGTAATGATGGAGATCTGCTTGTTTGCATCTGACAGCCTATCAGTATAACATTTTCCTTTTATATGATTTGGTTGGAGAAAGGTTTCACTGAGAAGACAGGATTTTCCTGTGGTACTAGAAACCGTGTTAAAGATTAGTTCCTATTTAATTTTTAACTAGCAATACTCTTTGCAAACTCCTGCTGCAGACAAAATTTCTTTATGGTTCCCGTAGCCTCAATTAGGGGGAAAAAAACACAACCAAAAACAAACAACCCGCCACCAAAGGTATCAACATGTTTTGAAACAACTTCTATCCTATTTCTTTGGATTTGGTTAAATTATGCTGGAATTGCAGTTGTGGGTAAGTAACAAACACTTAGCAGACATGCCTGGATAAATGTAATGCGAAACATTGAACACCAGCTGCACTGTGTCAAATGGCAAATACTTGAGTTGGATTTCTTGAACGGAGGTGCAGAGTAGTGGACTAAAGCTTCTTAATATTTCAAATACAAAGAAGTTAAAGATGTATGCTCTGTTGTCTCATCAAAAACAAACACAAACTTTCAGTGGTCCACACAGATCCCCAAAGATTCTGGCTGGAATGACACTAGAGGGAGTCCTGATGCTGCAATAAAATATATTTTCTGTAACCGTTTCTTAAGTAAATGGTGCCTTATAAATAAAAATGTTGAAACAGAGCTTCTGGGAAAAAAGAAGGAGCCATTCATTTAGATGAGATCAAATAGTATTCGAATTCTAAATTCTAAGCTTGCAGTGATTCATCAATACAAGTGAATTTTTAAAAGGGCATTTTTAATAAGAGCTTTATTTTTTTCAGTAAAGGGTGTGTTTAAAGTCAGCATTCAAAATTAATCTCTCACATTATTGTTCTGATAATCTAAATTACAAGGGGCCTGTTCTAGGAAAGCTATGCTTGTCTTGTGATACATAACTGAAGATTTAAGATCTATAGGCTTTAAGTTTTCAAGTTAGACTAAAGAATTTTACTGAAGCCAATGTCAATTGTCAACTCTCAGCACCACATTTACAATAAAAATAGGTTTCCTCAAAGTGCCTTGATGCATCCCACAAGTTACTGTGGTATACTGGCCCATGCATATTCCTAAACCACATTAACAATTTTGAAAATTGTAGGTATCTGAAGGAGAACTTCACTTGCATGCAGAACTGGAAGTCCTCAGTAGCTCGGAATCATAGTTTATCCTGTGCCACTGGGATTGGGAATATTTTTTGTGCTGTGGGAGATCCTAAGTTGTAAGCCTAAAGCAAGGCAAAGCTTTATGCTCTGAATGAAGCAGGAGGAAGACATAGGCATTCACTAGGTATCAAAATGCTTCCTTTCTTCCCCATACCTTGAACCAATACCTCTTAGCCTTCTTCAGGTATTCACCATATTCCCGTCCCTTCCAGGATCTCACAGAATGAGTGCTCACCTCTTGTTCCTCTCCTGATGTTGAGTGAGCAATATTGGGGAGCTCTGAGATTGCACTCAGGAACATGTCATCCAGAAATCTAAAATCCTCTTTTTCAGCTACAATGGCATAGCCTAAGAAACTCAACACAGGAGTCAGTGCAGGAGGTTGCAGCTGTTATTGGGGAGAAGAGGTGTGGAGAACCCAGGGAGGAAAGTGGTGGAATGACAATGGTGGGTAGTGGTGCTCTCTACCTGCACGGCAATAGTGTGCCTTTGAGATCAAGCTCTTATGTGGCCAGCCAAATGGAGATCCCCAGTGTAATAATGTTACCAGGGCAAGGGAAAAGTCACAGCCACATAAGCAGGCCATATAGCAGACTTTTCTCCCTTAAGCTATTCATGGGGTAAAGGTTTGGTTGTCCTCCATTTTTTGTCTGTGGGTGTAAAGGCTCAATTACATCAGTTTGCAGCTGTGTACATCTTCAAGCTGTGCAGTGGAGGATCTGCTATTCTCAGTTGCTGTCCTCATATTCATGCCTGAATTGTCATGGCTGCTCAATTGCACTAGTAAAGGTTGCTCTTTCTGCTAAAGCAATAGAGTTTTAGAAAAGACATGCCACAATGAAGCATGAGAATATATTATGATGCTGCCATGGCGTAGAGTCTGCCTTACCCCTGTAGGGTAAGTGCTAGCAAACATAGGACATTCACCCTGTGATCTCTCCTAGTCACAGATCAAACTGTCATTATTTTCTGGCAACACAATTCCTTAATTTAAAGAATATAATAACTAGTATATTAGCTTGCATATTAAGTATTATTGAAATAGATCTATTATTTTTAAAATAGATTAGGGAAGTGTAGCAAACAATGCAGAAGCCTTAGCTTGTACTATTTTTGCTTCCTTGTTCTGCTTCACTATATGGAAATGTGGTTCTTTGCCCGAGGTGTTTACTGATTTACATCTATGAAAGAGTCTGAATTTTCACACTGGCCTTAAAAAAATCTTCCTTTGCCCTAAGTTCAGTGTTAAGTGTTGCAGTTTAGTGTCCTCTCTTCTAAAAATCTGCACAAAAGTCTCAGGTCATTTCTTTCTTGGGTACCTATTTAAAACATCCAAATCCAGAAGTTTCTTTAGAGATAATCTTTCAGAACTGGGAGTCTTGAAACAGATCTTCACTCGTATCTGCCAAAGCAAAGCAACTGTCAGTCAGCCAAAAGTCTAGCAAAGAAAAAACAGAAACACAACTACAGCAAAACTATGCAAGTTATCTTCGCACAGGGAGGAGAGTAGAATTCAGCTTTTGTACAGGTCAAAGGAGGCAGAGGAACTCAAAGGGATGCTGCTAAAGAAAATGCTTTCATGCCCCTGGCTTCAGTACACTGAAAGAGATAAAGCAACTCCCTGCAGAGGGCTTCACTTCCAGGGCAGTTATGTATGGTCTTTCTCAAGATATTTGAAGAATTTAAGTTCTTAGGTTTTAGTGAAAAATATAATCTCATTCCATAAAATGACTGACTTAGAGACTATATAGGGTTCAGAGAGTAAGTCAGGCAATTTACAATTAGTATGTCAGAATGCTGAATAAAAGTAGTTAAATAGAAAAAACCCCCACTTTCATACAGTTTTGAGATTGGAAGCTTTTTTGTTGCACTGATTTGCGCAGTTTCACTAATGCTTTCTGGCTTTAGCAGTTTTTTATGCCACTCCTGCTGATCAGAACCTTCATGAGTGTTGTTTGTAACTCAGTCCCTTTCGGGTAGACCCTTTTTCTTTAGGAAAACTACTTATATTCCTCCACACAAATCTGTTTTTCTCAACTGCCTGTGCAAATGGTTTGGATTCTTCCAATGAAAGTAATTCATCCTGGATCAGCGAGAACTGTCCTCAGTGTCACTGTTATTGTTCTGGTGGAGGATCTTGTACTTTTTCATATGCTTTCTTTAACATCATTAGAAGTGAGTTAGCCCTCCTGCTCTGATACTTATATGGCTCTCATTCATGCTGCCTATATTTAAAGGTGTATTTGCAAATGTATTTTGTATGACTTTTCTTTTTGGATTACTTATCAAATTGCAGCTGTAGTAAATTCATACTATTGCTATGCAGAAAGCTGTCTCGTTGTCTAAATCAATACCCTCTGTTGATATCTGGATGGGATTCCTGTCTTGCATCAAACTTACAGAGATGCTGCTGCACTGGTAAATTACCTCTGGCTCATGCTAGCTATTTTCACAGCTTTCACGATTTTGACTGTTTTGCTCTTACTCCCATTAGGAGTAATGTGATCCTGCCTTTTTCTTTTCTGTTAGCCATGGTTACAGAACAATGTTGGCTGTGGGTGCATAATAACATATGATTGAAGGAACCACCTGTATCATTAAATTACAGCTTCCAGCTACTGCAAACATTACATCATATAATAACCACTGTTATTCATTTATTGAACTCTATCTTAAAAGCATTCAGATGGCTTGGACTCGTCTCTGTCCTGTACCTAATACCCTTTTTGCAAAACTGCCCCTGAACATGATTGGAAACTACTTGTCTTCTGCTGAAGTTCTTTATGGGCAGCTGATATCTCACTTGTGCCAACATTACTTTTTAATCTGAATACTTAGCAAACTCTTGGTGCTGAGCATTTTCCTCCATGTATTTGTAGCTGGCACTTTCTTTCCCATCAGCGCTGACTGAACAAGCCTGCCTTGTCTATCTAGCTTCCTGTCACAAATTAAGTTCTCAATACCCTCACTGTTGTTTTGAGCCTTCTCATCCTCCTTTGCTGGTTTGAAACCACTTTTCAGAAACAGAGGTGAACAGAATAATACACAGCCACTCAGACTTGGTCACAGAAAGGCTTTGTCTCACACCTTCCTCTCATTGCTTCAGATGGCCTGTCTCTGCCTTAGACCATGGACCAGATTGTCAAATCCAGGAGAGACCCATTCACCTCAAATCTGGCAAAGGAGGGGACAGCTACAACATCTGGCACGGGAGATGGCTATCACCATGCTGCTCTCCAGAGACTCCAGATTTCTCTGGGTTTGCTGTCTGATAGCAATATCTCAGTGATGGAGCAGACCAGTGGAAACACGGGATTAATACCTATGCTCCCAGTGCCACGTGTGGGGATCTGGGATTGGCATTGGCCTTCTGTCACAGCAGGGTTTACCACACTTATCCCAACCTGGAGCCTGTTTACACAGTGTATTAGATTCACTATTGTGGCTCATTAACCACTATAATTTGAATGTTATTAATTACATGCACCTTCTAGAAGTTGTGTTCTTTTGTGTTTCTCATATCTAAGCAAGTTGCCTCATTGCAACTTTTCTTAAGAACTTTCTGCCAGTTCTCTTTTGCTCCATCATTGTCATTTATTTCTCTGAGGTAACAGAAGTGCTGTGCTTCTCCATGTATGGACAGTTTAAAAACAGTCACAGCCGAATAGTTTAGGAATCAGGTCTGATAAATGAGGAAGGAGTGAAATGGTGGACCTAGATGTGATGTGCAGAGCAGGGCTGCAAAGGCAGCCTGTAGGTTTTGAACACTTTGTTATGTTTCTGTAATGGTTAATAGGGTTAATACTTTATATATTGTGTAAGTTTTGCCACAGAGTTTGGGAGAATAGGATTTGAAGGCTGGGCTGTTGGCTTAGTACTCTGGTGCTTGAGAGCATTGCATCAGATAAGAGTATCTGAGAAAGTACAGGAGAGATTTTGAGTGAAGAGAATATTGAAAAGGCCATCAAAGCTAGGGTCGTCAATGAAGTGATGACACAAATTCAGTGACGTATGGCCTTGGATAGAAAGGCAAATAATATTACTGAACTAAAGGCCTGCTAGCACTATCAGAAACATTTGCATTGAGCTTCACAGGGCTGGGATTTAATCAAAAATTTTTTATTTAGTACACATAGAGACATGGAGACATGACAGGTCTAGAGGTGACTTGGTCACCAGTAAAAGTGGATTCCTAATGACTATAATTTTTGAAGGCAGCAGGAACAAGTTTTTACATATTTTCATTTTTTCTTGTTCTGTGACTAACTTGTCATCCAGCCAGGTTTCCTAGTATCTCCCAGCCAGGACAGTTTCTCATACAAAGAAAAGGAAGATTATTTTAATTTTTAATCCATTAATTTCCTTAAGAAAGACAGTGTGGATTTGAAAAGCAACTTCTAACACTTGTTAAGCATGTTTGACTCATTCTATCTGACTGATCTCTCAGTGCCATAACAAACCTGGTGTGAACACTTTGTTCTGGTGTGTGGTATTTCAACTCTGAGATTACATTTTGGAAGCAGTCCGGTATCCCACTCCATTGTCCAGACCAACTGAACTGGAGCCAATTCACTCTGTGCTTTTATTACCAAGGAATGTTTCAGGGGTTTGGGTGGCCCTGTGGCAGCTGGGAGAGAGAAGGATGTACTCTGAAAGCAGCCTGACCTACAGACTTCCCCAGCTGTAAATGGTGTTCATGGTACCTACTCCATTTTGTGGAGTGTCTTCACTACTCCAGGTCATATGCCAGTAGACTACTATATGGGAGGTACTGGACTTCTACCCCCTTCCCAACCTTTGTATGATAAGTCCATAAAACAGGCCATTGCCCACCCACTGGCACTGCACATAGTCCCACATTTCCCTGCACATCTACCCAGACAACCCTTCAGACAGGGGCTCCAATATCAGTAACCCAGACACCCTGTGGGTTTTTTCCAGCTGTCAGACCATGGACTAATCCTGTATATCTTTTTTAGACTGATCACTAAATCAAAAGTTTGTTTTCTTGCTGATATTTAGGTAGGAGAACTCAGTACAAAAGACACAGATGCAACAATCGTCTAAAGATCTTGATTGCTTGTGTTCACCAAGGACTGCTTGTAGAACAAGAAATACTCATTTATGCCCTGAGGAATCACAGGTGACAGCAGGGTTCATCTGCAATGTCTTTCAGTGCAAAATTTTAAGGAAATGTTGTGAGAGCTAGTTTCTCCTTCCAGAGAAGCTTTACTGGTCATCTCAGATCTGTGTAGTGCTGTTGTTCTTCACCTGGTCCTTCAGGTTGGAACAAGAATTACTTTTCAGCAGTTTAAAAATGGTAGACCTCATCTGGGCAGCCTAGCTCCATGCGTTCCCACTGCCCCTGGGGTACTATCAGCACTTGCAAAACTTGTGCTCTTGTTGAAGACAGGTCTAGTGATATGGTGGTTTAAAGTAGTAGCTGGGCTGGCAGACACACTTTCACTGAACCATGCCATCATATGAGTGTGTCCGAGTTAGTTCAGACAGCAAAAATAGGGCCAGATATGTGGAATGCCAGTATTACTTTCCAAATTACATCCAGGATGCCCCAGGCTTCTTTAAAGGTATGTCCACTCCCCAGGGAGATTCATAGAAATTCTTCACTGCAACATCACTGGAGTCAAAAGGAAATGGAGATGATAGCCTGGATTGTGGTGGCCAGTCCAACTTCAATCTGGGAGACCTAGAAAGCGTTGTGGGAGGTGGATAAAGAAAAGAGAGGAAAGAATGTTGGCAGAAAAGGAAATAAATGTGCAAAGTAAAGAGAAGGGAAAGAGTGTCTCCCTTGCTGTCTGCTCTGCAGGTGGTAGGTGTGTGACTGGGATAGAGACACTAGAAAGAAGAGAAGAATCCTAATGAATTATGGAAGAGGTTTCACTGACCATTTATTTTTACAATCTGTCAGTGTTTTCCCTAAAGCTAGGATAATCCAGAGACCTTACAATTACTTCATAGGCAGACCCCCAAGCTTCTGATTGCAGTCATGTTCCCCTTTAAAAAAGGAGAGATTCTCTCCCCTCTTTTTTATGCTTACAATGAAGTGTGATTTTCCAAGGCTCTCCATTTATTCTTTGCACAGAACAATACATTTATTGTTACACACTCTGGCTATGCTTCTTCTGCAAACACTTTAGCTTCTAAACACAGCATGTCTGGTTTATTTTGGCTTCCTTTCTCTTTTCACCCAACATATTAGCAAAAACAGACATGCGTTTCCATTGCACTCTGTATTCACAGCACACTGATCTGTGCCATTTTACATCTTCTGCCTGTGTTGATCTTGTGCAGTTATTGAGAACCCTTTGAGGCAGACATTGACCAAAACACTCTAAAACTACAAAAAACTTTGTTTTCCCAGTATTGTCCCAATTTTCTCATTAAGAGTGGCAGAGCCAAATCTAATACAATTCTTGCAACAAGATCTCAGGCCTAAGCACTTACATTGTTGTTTTCTGAGGAGCAACCTGCCTCCTACTCCATCCTCAGTCCTACTGATGTGGCACCACTGAATCCAGTTGAACTCCAGTGTTTGAAAACTGTTGACAATGAGAGCAGCATCAGACCCTCCTAATTGTGTGTGTTTTACGTGTCTCTGTAATTTTTTCCATCCCACTCCTGACTCTGTTTTCAGGCCTGTAACACTGATACTCATAAAGTCTAATGCTTGATAGGTTAAGACAGATTTTTTGTTGTTGTTGTAGTTATTAAAGAATGTAGAGCTTTGAAAGAAAGCAGTCAGTTGCCTTCCTTTGTGTGAATGCAATTTTTCATATGGAAAAACAGGATTAGTCATTTGAGAGCTGACATTTGTGTTACGTTTTACTCTTTTTCCTTTAAATACAATACTACAAAAATACCTGTTGCTCTGACAATCAAAATCCATCTATTGTAAAAATGTCCTTAACATTCGGGTTTGCCTGAAGAGGTAGCTTTAATCCTATGTCTGACTATCAAACAGGAACTTTTCTGGTATGGGTAGCCTAGGAACTGTATTTCACAGCTGCTCAGCATTCTTTGAATGCAGCATGACTTCAGAAATAGACCCATTGAGAGCACTACTTTCCCTGATATTTAATCTTCTTTATAGGATATACTCCCATCTGTGCAGCAGTCATCAAAAGGGAAGTAATAACAAAGGGAGAAATTTACTTCTGTTATTCTCCTCCTTTGACACAATCACAATGCAGGGAGTGCATGGCTGAGCTCTCCATCCTCCAGCAGAAGGAAGAATTTCCTTTGTGCTTCCATTCCTCTTACCTGAAAGTGTTGAGCATTTAGCACCTCCTTCCAGTTCCAAGACAAACTGCTTCATGGCCAGCTGTCTTCAAAAAGCTGGCATCTCATTCGCCTGTCTAGAAAATGGAGTTAGGAGTTGTACACATCTTAACCAATGAGCTTAACATCTTGTCCCTGCCTCAAAACTTAATACTCCCCAGTTGCTGCTGTTTCGGATGATCAAACTAAATGTTTAACACTTCCTTCATTATGTTCATTTTCAGTGCAAAGACTTGCAATTAAACACCAGTGTTGCCAAAGAAACCACAAAATCACCAGTTATTTCTATTTGTGAAATCACAGAGCAACCATAGAATCTTGCCTATGCTGGCTCGTGAGGATAGGCACGTGCCAGCACCGATGTGACAGACACCACAGCAGTATCAGGCAGAGAAAACTTCTGAATTGTGAAAGGAGATGCGTTGGACACCATTGAGTCTTAGGAATAGATGTCCATTAATGAATCACTGGAATTTGAACATTATAGTAATTTGCTTTTCCACAGAGATCTTGTGAAAACGTACAACCAGATCCCAAGTCCAGCTGAGATAGAAGTTGCCTCAGTTCTGCTTCAGTGATTGTAGCAATGATGATTTATACCATCTGAGCATTTGAGTTCATGTTGCCGTTTGTAACCATGGTGAGAAAGGTATATTCCAATGAGCTGAGTAACATAGCATGCTGGAGTTTAATTATTTTTCTGTTTCTAGCTCCTCACTTTCTCTTTGTCTTATTAATGTTATAAGCAACAGCAAAAGTAATATGGAAAATATACAAAAATTCAGATACGACGTTTTATAGATAGCTTTTATGGACTTCACTTGCTGAAATGGGGACACAGTAACTTGGTATGTTTATTTGTCTGCAAATATTTTGTTACATTTGGAAATATTACCCACTCTTGTCAAGAGATCAAAATCTTAGATTCATTTTCCAGTGTGAATGTGTTTTCCAGTGTGAATTCATGATGTTTCTGATGACGCATCACCTGTTCTTTTCTTGTCTTCTTCAAATGTAAATTGGAAAATATATGCAGCCTCTGTCTAATTCTCAGACCTGTTTTGGTACCTAGGTAAAATTCACTATGCATTTTGAGAAATTCTTAGGAAGCATGCAAAGCAGTCACGTTGTTCTTGCAACAGTGGAGAACAATGCTTGGATTAAAGTTATGGCATCTTTCTTTGTTATCAATTTTCTGGACACACTGAGAAGAGTCAAACAAGCAGTTAACTCTGAATTATCTGAGTCTTAGTTATGTTCTTGTAGAATAGTGACAATGACTTTATCTTTCAATTAGGGAGCTAATTTGTGCAGAATATTTCAGATATACTTTGGGGAAGAAAAGTGCTGAAAATGTGGTGAAATTAAGTATTTTATTAGCTCCATTAACATAACATTTATTTCATTTTCAGCAGTGCTGGAAGCAACACAGTGAAACAGATTTTGTTTACCTATAGGCACGTGCAAATGAATTTGACCATTTCATCACAACAGAACTGATTTCTTCTTTGTCAAGGGATAGCAAGTAAAAGAAGCATCCTTACAATTTTTCTACTTGCATTTAGCTGAGCTTCATTTTAAGCATGTCTTTTAACCTTGGTTTTTAATCCTAGTAATCAATTGAAAGAATATCTTTAAGAAGTTGTAAGCCAAAAATAGCAGCTCTACTGCCGACACCACCTCCCCTTCCCATCCAACTCCAGCAAATATTTCCCTTCCTCTCTTTCTCTTCTTATCCAGCCATGTCATCCAACAGAACCACAGGCTGGGATCTGAAAGTTTACAGGAAGGCAGCTGGGGAGAGAGGAGATAAAAGCTTGGACAGGACAGAGATGTTTTCTCTTGCTCCTTACATACTTTCTAAGCATCCTGTCTGACTTATAGGGAAAAGACACCGTATCTGCCAACTAACTTAATATCTTTTAAAGTGATATTCTTTTCCTAATCTGGTGTTTGGAAAAGTGGAATGCCAATTGATAGTCCTGAAGTGTCATTTCAAAAGAACATTTGAAATAGTTTATTTGGAAACTTTAGAATTACATGTCTTGAATTTTCTAGAAATAAATAAGTGGTCTCCTTTTTCTTGCTCTGAAACTGTTTACAGAACAAACCTGACCAGTACTGCTATCTCCATCCAACACCAGAAGTGCCTTTTTTTAACAAACTCATTGCCTGCAGCCTGTTCTAATGTTTTGTCAGATCCCAAATATTATCTGCCACCTGCCAGCCACTGACATACGTCTTGATAAACAGTGTTTTTCATTTCATGTGAACTGGGTTGTTCTTGTTTACACCCAGCAGTATAGAACAGCTCCTATTGTCCATTGTTCCCTTATGTACTCTCAGAAAACCTGTTTGTTTCTGGCAGCCTTCTTTTCAAGGAATGTGATGCAGAATACAGATAAAAGTGCAAGCATCTGTTAGGATGACTGGCATTATCCTGACAACAGCGTAGGAATTGTTTGCTTGGGAAGGCAGGCAGGCAGAGACAAACAAAATTAACTGCAGCCTCAGTCTGCAGTGGGTATGATAGAGCATATGCTTTAACTCCAGTAGAATTAAAGCAGCTGTGCAAACCCTGCTGCTTATTTCCGAGGCTTCCTCTTCATGGCAGGCGTGCACACACTGATTCCTTCAGCAGGAGCTGACACACAGGTGCTGAGCTCCAGCATACTTTTAAGGAAAATAGTATGGATAAAGGCAAAAAAACCTCCCGGAGTTCTTGAAATGTTAGTTTGTTCTTGGAAGCTTTAAGGAATGTTTGCAATCCTAAATGCTGGTACCTGACAGACATCTAGTGTCGATGCTTTATTTCAGCCCTGAGAGATAGAAGAAAGTCTCTCCAGTCATCAGTGCTATTTCAGGCAACACTAAGAAAATTCTTGATGTTTTCCAGTTCAAGCTTTGACCTGATCTGACCCTGCTTAACTCTGAAATCTGACCAGCAGAGTCTGAAATTATTTTTTTCTGTATCTAAGAGTTGAACGCATATTTAAATGCTTTAGGCCTCTACTATCAATGTTGGTCCTCTGATCAAAGATAAATTGTTCTATTTGACTTTTACATGGCTGATTTTGGCCTGGCAGCCCTAAAAAAATATTTCTGAAGGAAAAAAATACTGAAAACTGACAGCCTATGGTTTGGTTTTTTTAATTTCTCACTAAAAAATATTTTTAATAAGGACCTAAGAATCTTTAGTGGTGTCTGCTGAAAGGTACTACGTTGTTCCTCCAGTGATTTTTTTTCTCATTATTCCTGATTTGCTGGCTAGATTCAACAAAATAGTGTTCTTGAAAGAGACCTGCTATTATTCTTCCTTCCATTCTATGCTTCTCCTGTTTTATTTTCAGTTTTTGTTACGCAAAATGCAAGAAACCCTTTCAGATGCTTTCAGCAAATACAAGTGTCAAATTCCCTAAATATCAGAAAGCAAAAATAGCCATAGACAGTCTTCTGCAAGACCCCAGCACTTTCATAAAACAATCAAAATGAGATAACTGGCATGCAAACCAGGGAAAGACTCTCTCCCATCACTGATGTTTCTCTGGGCTGCACAGGGATATCAGGTTGATACTTTGATAGATTGCAATCTGTTTTCAGCAGCTGACCCAGACATAACATCATCATTTCCTGATTATATTGATATGTGTTTCTATTATTTGCTTATTTTGCGCCTTGAGAAACAATTCCTTTTTGTTGTTAAACTGTAAACAGCATAGCAAGGCCTCATATTAAATCATAATTATTTACCATGCTGTTCACGCACCTTTGTCCCTGGGGAATGTGGTGACGTGAATTTACAGGAAGATCGGGGTATTTCTCACCAACAGTTTCCTGTTATTGATATGCTTTTGTTTAGTTGTGATCTTTTTTTTACTCTTTCAGGTTCTCAGGGGAAAAATAAACAGGCACATGACATTAATCATAGTCTTTGGGTATCGTATTGGAAGTCTCACAAATACTTTCGATGTGGAATTGTGAACTAGGTTTGGATCTTTGGAAAACACCAATGACAGCTTATTGTTTGCTAGTACTTGCTCTCCTATTCTGATAAATTATTCCAATAATTCTTAAAATTTCTTTTGTGATTGTTTTGTGATTGTTGTGATTGTGTTCCTTTTTAGACTGCCAGAAGGGTTCAAAAGTTTATGAAGACAACCTTGAACGGTTTGCATCCGTGTGTGTAGATTTGCATAATTGGGCTAAGTTTTCATTTAAGAGAAAATACGGATCACATAAGAGATACAGAGGTAATTTAAAAATCCCGAGTCCTTTCCGCAAATACTATCAAACATAGCCAAAAATGTTTTCTTTAAGATAGTTTGCCAAGTTCTTTAAGAATATATGAAGCCTATGTTCTTTCTAAAAAAAAAATAGTATATAAACTGTATTTACCAAAGTGTCAAGAGTCACCAGCATAATTACCAGGGTAGTTGTCTAACATATCTAAGATGTAGCTCTTAAATCTTTTTCAGTGGTTTTGGCTATCCTACTTTTATGTCTGTCTCTATGGATATGTGTTACACTCCTAGCCAATAATCTTTGCAAAATATCTTGATTTTGCAATAAGGAATTGCAGTAGAACAACCAAGAAAATTAATAACAAACCAGACTTCGGGAGGTTTGGATTTTTTTTTCTTCCAAAGCATTGCAGAAATATTGTGGTTAGAGGCAAAATGACATTGTGTCCTGGAGAACCCACACCAGGAAGGCTGCCGAGAGATAGATCTGTTGGCTAAAACAAACCATTAAAGTTACTCATAGGAGTATAGTAGCTTTCCAGATTCATCACCATATTCTCATAGTTTAATATTTTTGTTTCATCATTGTTAAATAACACCTTTCTTAGAAGTTGTGCTGTAAGATTTAGAGCAAAATCCTGGAGTCAAACTTACGTGTTCACAGCCTATTTGTGGCTGCAGATTTATTGTATTTGGTCCATAGTACTTCAGTGCTGCATTGAGAGTGTGACACTGTTGTTTTCCTTCATTTCTGCTGCTAGTATAAAGGACTAAGAATAAGCTCACAAAAGCTGTATGAGATATAATATTAATAAAAATCATAGGATCGTAGAATGCTTTTGGTTGGGAGGAACCTTAGAGGTCATCCAGTTAACCCCACCCTGCCATGGGCAGGGACACCTTCCACCAGACCAGGTTGCTCAGAGCTCCATCCAGCCTGGCCTTGAACACTTCCAGGGCATCTAAAACTTCTTTGGGCAACCTGTCCCAGTGCCTGACCATCCTCACAATAAAGAATTTCTTCCTAATAGCTAATCTAAGCCTTCTTTCAGTTTGAATCCATTCCCCTTTGTCCTGTCACGACATGCTCTTGTAAACAGTCTCTCTCCATGACATATAACTTTCTACAAAGGATTTAACTACCTTCTCCTCCTGGAGTATTTAACTTCTGGATAACATGTGAGTGTTACATGATTTCTTAAAATCTCAATTGTTCCTTTCCTGGCAGGCCATGTAATCTAAATAGGTCTGTAAAAAGTTTCTCAGTCCTGCTCCCACTGGATTTCTGTGAATTTGTCCTCATCTGTAAGCTCAGCCAAAGGAGATCTGGCTGCTTTTCACATGAGGAAATTCTAAGAAATCTCAGGTTATTAGGTTGTTCTAGTTGCGACATTTTATCCTCTGGACTTCCACACCTTGAACTAAAATTACTGGTTCCATTACTGAATCAGATGTATTTCCTCCCAAGGCTATCAGCTTAAGAATTCACAAACTAAGAAAAATACCTTTCTCTTTGTGGGGAAAAAAAAATCCAAAATCCACAAATGATTTATTAAGCACGCTATAACAGAGCTTCCTATCCGATTTTTTCATTAAGTACAAGTATCGCTCAAATCATGAAAGTGTACAGTTCCCCCAGGTCAAGTTTTTTCCATTCCAAGTGAAGCTCAAGACTAACAGATTAAATCCCCAGCACAACAGCAAGATCATCTCCCAGTCACTGGTATCACCCTTCAAGACCTCGGGTTCTCTCCCAGCACATAATCCTCTGGAATCCATAATCCTAAAGTTCCTTCAATTTTTTTCCAACACATTGCCTTTTTAGCATCACCTCTTGGGCTGTCAACTCCAAGTTGTGCAAAGGTGCCCTGGCTGTGCCTCAGCAATTGTGGGGCCAAAATGAAACCATGGCTTAATATTTCACTCATACAGTTGATGTATTCTTTAACCTACTGCCAGAGCCAGCTGACCTGGTGAAGATGAACTCCGTTAAAATGTTTTGGAAATTTAGGAAATGCCTAATTCCCTAGTCATATCCACAGCTACACTCTGAATGCACAATTTTAACACAGCTCTTCCTTCCTCAGTAAGGGTTTGAGATATGGATCTGGGTCTTCTATTTAAGTACCACATAGGATGGAAGGAAGTCAGAATTACATTTTATCCAAGATATTCCAGATTCTTTACTCCTACTGGTTTAGTGTTTGGGATCACTCCTCAGGAGAGAGGAAGAGAAAGGGTCTGTCATTTTTCTGAGTCATTAAATATTTTGTTGCTGTTGTTTCTCTGTAGTTCTTGCTCTCTGGTAACTACCTCGAGCCATTTTCAACAAGATGGTGAGCTCCTTACACTTTGTTATATCCGTCTGAAACCTCAGTTAGTGATTTTGATACCTGTAACATCTCTCTCAAGATATTTCTATTATTATTTTTTCATGCCTCAGGAAAAAGATTTTTCTGTTGTTGTTAAGTGCCTTTTGAAAACAGAGATGTCATTCATGATCATTACAGAATTATGACACCAAATCAGAATGCCTTTCCCTCTGCATGGATGCTTTGGCCACTTATATTTGTTTTATGTTTGACTAACAGATTGCTTTCATATTTGTCACAATTAGGAGGACAAATGTTCAAGATAACAGTCAAAACTAGATGTTCAAAGGTCAGTGTTAGGTAGAAAAGCTTATTCAGAAACCCTTCCCTGTTTCCAGAAATACCCAAGTTCTGGAAAATTAAACTTTCTCATAAGTTTGTAAGTCTCCTGTTTCCACAGTCCAATGTCTTATTGGAAAATTTTATTTTCACACAGAATGTGCACTTATCTATTCAATCAGCAGTGGTTTTACATATTCCTCTTCTTTCCTAATGACAACTCTATTTTGCTCTCATTACTTCCTACTGGTCAAATAACAATAAACAGGTCCTTGATTTCCCTGCCACTGCATTGTAGGTTTGGGCGAGATGGTTGTGTTAGGTCCCTTCCAACTGAAACAATTTATTCTATTCTATTCTATTCTATTCTATTCTATTCTATTCTATTCTATTCTATTCTATTCTATTCTATTCTATTCTATCCCGTTCCATTCCATTCCATTCCATTCCATTCCATTCCATTCCATTCCATTCCATTCCATTCTAACTTCTGCTCACCAACTGCAGGATAATGTACTTCCTTGATGAATTCAGGTACTGTGTTATCCTCATGATACTGGTTCACTACATCTAGTATGTATATAGCTACAAATGCTATTTCAACACAGGGCCCAGAAGAATGCTGTGGTATTCATCTCAGCTGAAAGAGTGGGGTAGTGTTCGCCTCACTTAACTCACGCAAGTGTAGTGCAGACAGCTACTGTTTTTCTGTGGGTCCCTACAACTCAGAATATTCTGTGATTCTGTGATCTGTTCTTCCTGGATTCCCTCCATAATTTATAGAGAATAATAAGTTCTTTGAGAGAATTCCTCTCACCCTCTAGAGACCACCAGGAGTGGGTCAGATGAGTGAATGACCTGGATTTACAAATGTAGGGGTTTAGCAGGAAAGCAAATGACCTCACAGCTGTATGAGCACTTAAAATAAGAATTGTATAGGTGATACAGGGGACACAGGAGGGCTTGAGTCCAACCTGCCCCTCCAGGCAAGACTGCATGAGGTCAGCCACATGTGGCTGACAACAGAGCCCTGTGTCACCTTGGCACTAGCACACACTAACTGGCCACACCTTTAAGGTCTCTTTGTCCAGACTCCTGGTGTTAGCAGCTTATCTCCTTTTGGTGTGGTATGCCCTGCTCAGAGCCCTTGTACTGCATGTGCATCCCCTTCTCACCTTGGCAGCTTTTTCTCTTTCCAGGGGGTTTTAGCATTGTTCGTTGTCTGGGTGTGATGTACCAGTGAACTCGAGCTCACAGAGGCACCCAGCACACGGTGGGTGCACAGATTGTCACTGCCTCGTGCAATGACTGCTCTGAGGGCTCAGCCACTCTTACAAGGAACAGCAGATACATTCTGCCTCTGAAGAGGCAGGGTGCAAACACAGGTCAGCCTTAGGTGGGCCTATACACTGTCCTAGATTCCTAAACAAGATACCAGTTTTGGAATTAAAACATGTATTTTTTACTTGCAAGGTAAATTACACAGGTGGGGTTTTAATGATGCAAATGTCTATGGATTAAATGTGCACCTCTCTTACCTGCTGTTTTGTTTGCAAACGGGGAGCAGCATCCCTTAGTATGAAAATCTGACTGATTTGAAGAAAAATTTAGGCTAAGACAAGTGTAAATACCAGAGGTACCATTTTGCTGGCCAAGGCACTCTAAGGTTTTGTCTAATGTCACCTTGGAGGCAGCCTGGTCTCCCTGAAACACTGCTCAAATCAAACATGTAAAGAGGGAAGGGGAACTCCAGTGACAGTATCACAAGTCTCCAAAAATGTCTCCAGGAGACCTGGCTGTCTTGAGTGTTCAAATGTCATTTCTAAACAGTACTGATCTACCTTTTAGCTAAGAAAATGTAAGACAGTTGTAGTACAGTCTGGGTCCTGAAGATATTTCAGCTGTGATGATGTCCTCTGATGACATACTTAGCTAAGGAGTGCTGAGTCACAGAAATCAGGAGACTGACACAGAAATGGGGGTGATTGTGTGCAGACAGCCTCTCCCTTTATTCCAGAGGTGGTTACAGAATCCCACATCTGTGAGATGCTCTCACTCGCATGTCATGTAGGGAAATTTCCAAGAGTTTTTAAAGCTGTACGGTGGAATACAGCTTACAATATTACTTATAGTCTTAAATTTAAGTACACCAATCAGAAAGCTAATCAATCCCATGGGAGAACTGAGCTCACAGCCATTGAGGTCTACCACAGAGAGTACATTTTTAAAACAAAAAAACCCACTATCTTTCCTCTTGAAAAATATTTATTCTTTCTTTTCCTAAGCTATGTTTTTCTCTGACATTTTTCAGATATTGGTGCCAATGTCATTTTACAACGATTTTTGGCTCAGAACACAACATATTAAACTGTTCCTCTCCACACAAAACAAACAAATGAAAAGAGAAACAGAAAACCCTTTATCTGTTGTCGTTTTTTTTCTGCCAGAATTAAATAGTTATCCATTTTTATGATAACCAAAAATTACTCATTAATGTTACCAAAAATATTCTGGAGTAAATGAAGAATAATATAGATGTCACTCAATAGTTCTTAGTTAAAAGAAACTCAACAACATAATATGTTATCATAACAATTTTACTTACAGATTTTGCTCATAATATTTGATATGTAATAAGTAATGATTTTACTTAGAGAACTTAATTTTAAGTACAAAGTGCTTATTTGCAATTATAGTGGATTATGGCATGATACTAAGATGTATATTTTTCCTTTTTTTAATCCAGATTTACATGAAATTTAGCGAGCTACAATTTAAAACAAATATTTGTCAGTATCCAAACCTGCAATGTTCCCAAAGCACTTTGCTACTGCTTTAAAGAAAAAAACCCAATACAGTAATTCTTAAAAATGTCCAGGTTGCATCATTTATCAATTCTTTATTTGATTCATCCTTCTTTCTTGCACTGCACTTTTAACTCCTCAGATTCCACCAAATCAGATCATATTTAAATATGAGATTTAAGTCAGCAAGAGCTAAGCAACATATTTTCATCCAAGGTGGTGGACTACAAGCACCAGTAAAGTTTACACAGGTAGAGAAATTACTTCTTTCTTAACAAGAAGGGAACAGAGCACTTGGGTCTATCCCTTGAAATCAGGGTTCTTTGGCATTATGATTTGAACAAATTGCCACTCCACAGCAGGCTGATGCATCATGGTAATATTGGCTGTGTGTCTGAAGAAAATTGCCAACAAAATCCTTAGTGGCTATACAGGTATTCGAGAAAGAGCCCCCAGTCAGTTTCTTCCACTCTGAGCTGGTTTAGGCAGGACCAACAAAAGTAGTCTCTTGCTCAGGTGAAGAGATGTATGCCAGTATATAAGAAATGTTGCTAGAACAGAAAGTCTTTTGCATGCAGGCAGCCCAGCTGTGTGGGTGCACCATGCACTGCCGGTGCTGCACACCTGCCAAGATGATGGGTGAGCCCTACTGATCCCCCAGTGCCTGCTTTGTCTGAAGAAATGGATTCCGGCTGGCAGCAAGAGGAACAAGCTTCCGACTTTCCAGCTATCTGCCAGGCTGCTTCCATGGATCCTCGATCCCCTAACCACACACGCAAGAGTATTACTGGTTATGCTAATGTTGGCCCTCAGAGGTGGCATCTCCAGCTCAGGAAGGACCACGACTGCAGGTTTGTATTGCCAGGTCTTGAGGGTAACCTCCACACTGCCCATATGGCTCTACCCAAAGCATTTTCAGGAGGACTGTGAATGAGATGCCTGGACATGATGTAGGAAGTATGTGGCACTCAGCAAGAAGTGCACCTGGGAGGAGGGAGACATAGTCAGGGAGAGGACCAAAGCACTAGAAGAGAAGTCACACCTTGGGGAATGAAAGAAAAAAAAGGAAATCAAGGTGGAGAGAAGTAATGAGACAGACAGGATCTGACTAGTGCACAGTCTGATAGGCAAGATGAGCCAGTTTCACAGTAAGTATTGCTGGGTGTAGGTTTATGATTTTCTCTTTCCTTTTGATTTATATGTTTTCTTGCTTTTATTTCTCCCTAGAATTTTGAGTGTCTGTGTGAACTCAAGTCAAGGCCTCTTCTCCCAAAATCAGAAATACTCTACAATACTTGGAATCTATACTTCCAACTTACAAGGCACTAAGAAAGTTCTTTTCTGAAAATGATGCCTCATTTTAATAAACAAAGTAGTAAATAAAATTCACCAGCACGAAGAGATTTGCTATACTGCTGGTACTGAGTGTCTGAGTTCAAACAAGATTTCTGGCTTTTTTAAAAAAACGTTTATTAGTAATAGACTATTTCTTAAATATAACTTTTGACTGGATCATTTATTTCAAGCAAGAAGACGGCACCCTGTGGCTGATGAAAACATTTGAAAGTGCTAAGTGTACAGATCAGAAAGAAAAATATTTACCTTTCATGAAGGCATGATGGCAAGGAAAAGATTCTGAAGACATTTTCAGCTGCTGCTTGGAAACTTGGCACTATAGTCAAGAGATTCATTCTTGCAGTCTTTACACCCCTTGTATGAAATCACACTTGCCCTTCTCTAAGCACTTTTTGGGGAGGAACTGCAGAACCAAACCATTCACCCTCAAGGGGAAAATCCTAGGGCATAGGCTTAGATCTTAGAGTACAAATGATTTTCAATACCTCAAGGATTAGCAGGAGACCTGAGCCTGTTTCCACTTCTCCCCTGTCTGGTGGGTAACCCCGGCTATATTACATTAGTACATTGGGTCTCACTTTCTTCCTTTTAAACAGGAAAGGGAAATGTGCTTTAGAGATAAGGATGTGATCATTATACAAGAAATAAATATGGATATTATTTTTAATCACAAGTATAGAACATAGTCATTGCACTATAGTGCTAAAAGTTTCAGAGCTCTTAACACTGGCTCAATATTTCTTCTATTTTTTTCTGGTTTCTTTTTTCCATGTTCCAGATCATGGAAGGAAACTTACCCTTCCAAAAAGAACCGGACAGAAATAGTATAAAGAAGTAAACATTATGAGTGTAATTAGAGAAAATTATTTAACCATGTTGTGTGGGAAAGGGAATAGATAACCAGTTTCAGAATGAGAAGTTATTTTGTCTTAGAGAGTTGGAGGAGAATGAAACATGCTTTGTCTGAGAAATAACTTTTAACTGCAGCCTGGAAAAATATCGGTGGATAAAAATACATAGAAGAACTTCTTATAATAAGAATATTTAAAAATGCAGTCAGGAAGAAACCAATTAGCATAGTAGAGTGGCTGAATGTACTTTAGCCTAGCAAGACTCAATAAGAGAATGCTAAGTAGGAGCTCAAAGAACTACTTTAACAGAGACAGCAGTGTTATATAGCATATCATAGAATCAGAGAATGGTTTGGTTTGTAGGCAACTTGAGGATCATCTCTTTCAAAGCCCCATACAACCTGGCCTTGGATACTTCCAGGGCTGCAGCATCCAACAGCTTCTCTGGGCAACCTCCATGTTGTCCATATATGAAGTTATACTGCTTGTCTGATTCTCTGTCTGTGTAACTTAAGCCTTAGAGTCATAGCAGGAGTATCAGGGAAATTGAATTTAGGTTGTGAGTTACAGGTGTGATACATCACTGTGCATGCTAACTGTGGCCAGCATGTGAAGTAGAGGTGTTTGCACATGTGCATGCTTAGCTGCCTGGGTCTATATGTGTGTGCTTTTCTCAAAGCAGTGTGGGGTTGCACAGTCCCACACGGGACTGGGACTTCTTTGTACTTCACTCTGTGTAAGCTCACAGGAAGACATGGTCTTTGTCCCAGAGCATTTTAATGTCTACCTAGAAACAATGGCATGAAACAAAAGGAGGGAAGCAGAGAGGGAAAGGGACAATGAGGTCTCAAAGTTACGTGAGTCAACTCCACATACAATGGAATTGACCTGAATCCTCTGAAAGGATCCTGGGGTAAATAGCTTTGCTGTCCTGGTATGTGTCCGGGCAGCTGGTGCTTTTACACAGCTTTGATGGTCTGTCTATTCAGTTTCATTCTGATGTGGAGGATGTTGTTTGCATTGTAAGAGAAGAAGGCCTGGTTTTGAGGAGGGAAGCAGGACTTCCACATTTACATGCCACTGGAATGAGTATGGGAAATAAAATAAAACCTAGGACATGCAGTGTTGTTTACAGCATGTCTGAGAACTATAGCAGGAACTGATATTGGAGTTATCTGTCCTTCTGGACTTCTATGCTTCTGCAGTCCCAGCAGGTTCAGAGAGGTATGTAGGCAGGGGCTATGGAGAGGATCTTCCTTTGATTTAATTTATACTCCTTGAGAAATTAATAAAATTTAAATGCGAATGACAGTCAGCGTAATTTATGTGTACCATCCGTCTTACATACAAACATAGTTGTGTGAAAAAATGCTGTTTCCCAAAATACCTGTGTGAATAAAAATATTTTCACATGAGTTTTTCTGGAGAAATGGTTGCAAAGATGCACAAGCCTGCGGGAATTAAACATCTGTCCAGAGATGGAGAAATCATTCATGACTCTTGAACAAACTTGCAGAGCTCTGATGAGTAAATAAATTTTAACAGTAAATATCTCATCCTCAGACCTTCATTAAAATTGTTAGGCTCTAGGATACAGAAAAAGTACACACCCTGCACTGTAATCAAGTTTTCCCATGCCAAATTATAGCAAAGATAAATCAAACTAATTGACGTTCCTGTTCATATTAAACCACAGGATACCTGAAGGTCTGCCTTGCAAACGTTTTGAAAGCACTTCATATAAAAGAAGATGGTACAATAGATAGGTCACTGGTTCGGTACCCGCAACAGCTGGCAGGAGCACTTGCCTTGGCACAGAGCACCCAGCGGTGTCCCGGGTGGGAAACCTGACCTCCTCGTCCTTCTGCTTGCTGCCTTCAGGCTGTAGCGCCTTTCTGTCTGTGAGTGCAGCCATGGGGAACACACTAAGAGCTGCAAGATACTCCTGAAACGGTGGAGGAAGCACCACACAGTGCCTAATAGTTTTTGTAATACACAGGGCTCCCTGTTGTTGTTTAGGGAAGAAAAATATTCCTACCTGCCTAGCAGATTCAGCTAAGTTCCTACAGATACTGCATCTGAGCTTTTCAGAGCACAAAATCTACAGGTAGCTCATCTGCTACTTCTCCATGTGAGCACTGCCAGATGAATTCTCAATGCTTCTGTCTCCTCTCTTATTAAGGGTGCTATTTATAGCCCCTCTGGCTTCATTCCACCTGAAGGTCAGATTGTTTACAGGCAGTGAGGATATATTGTGTTTTTTAAATAGAGAACACATATTTTGATTCATTAAAAAAACGCCAACTCTTTTCCGTGAACAAGATAATGGACAGACCTTACTCCTTACTCACAACAGAGACCTGGCTGCAAATTCAAAGCATTCCAGAGAGAAGAAATGGATGAAAAATTGGGAAAGTGCAGTAAGGGTTTTCACATGCATGCAGGAAAGTAAAGAACATCCAACTAATAAACACAAATAAATACACATGAATGCAATGGCATTTCTGTCCATTGAAGGCTTAACCCTGGTTTTATGTTTGTTTTTCTTGCAGCGACTCCTGCTCTGCTACTAAACAGCATATGAAGTCCAGCACAGTTTCATACTCTGCAGGCATGCTATGGCTCCCATTATTTATTTTCCAGTCACAGAATTCTTTACTGTTTCCTTCATTTGAAGCAGGATTGGGTCAAAAGGTTTTGGGCTCTACAAACCCAAACAGAAAAGGAAAATGGCAGATACTGTATAAAAGTAAAATGTTGGTTTAGGTAGATATATTATGTATTGTATCATTTTTTTTTCTCCAAGCTCCACGTGTAATACAGAAATACTTCATGTCCTGGTGAAACAAAGGAGTCCCTGAATATGATGTACTATGGTTCTCACCTTTCTTCACTGCTTTTTAGCTCTTCATCTTCTCCTTGCCTCAATATAACAAGGGAGGAAATGTCACAAAGATAAGGACTGGTGTCTCCATTCAAATGCTTAAAGACATAAATAAAGAAATGAGCCATTCTAGAGCTTTGACAGAGCAGTCCTCTGCAGCATAAAAGCACATGGAACAGGCAGAAACGTACACGTGGACCAGGTAGTTCACATCCATCAGCAAGGAGAGCTATTTTTGGCAATTAGGAAATTAGGTGTCCTGAGAAAGAAATCTTATCCAGTGTGTAGTAACGGAGGGCAGTGTTCGGACAGTGAGCTGATTATAGGCTCAGGCTTAATTGGAGAAATAAGGTCTTCAGCCTCTCCTCTCCTGCTAATTCCAGCCACTGCCATGTCACATGGTTGCAGCAGTACAGCCTGCCCCCGAAATGCAACCTTTCAGCAGACATTCAAGTCTGATCTCCTCCTCCCATTACTGACACTACTGCAAAGTTAAGAGCCTAAGGAAAAGGAAAAAAAAAATTTTAAAAGTTGTTTAAATTTAAGTGGTTGAAAAGGACTGTTTAATACCTACAACCCTGTGAAGGCATCCAGGGAATTGGGGTTGGAGCAGGGTAGGTACTGCCTGGCTGAGGTCTGCCCAGACACATGGTAAAGGTGACAACTCCACCCAGTACAGGAAGGAAACACGAAAGCCTTCCAGTACCTGAAAGAAACCTACAATAAAGATGGAGAGAGACTTTTTTCAGGGTATGCAGTGACAGGACAAAGGTGAGCAGCTTTAAACTGAAACAGAGTAGGTTCAGATTGGATATTAGGAAGAAATTTTTACTGTGCCAGTGGTTAGGCACAAGTTCCTCTGAGAAGCTGTGAGTGCCCCATCCCTGGAAGTGTTCAAGGCCAGGCTGGATGGGGCTCTGAGCAACCTGGTCTAGCGGAAGGTGTTCCTGCCCATGGCAGGGAAGGTGGAACCGGGTGGTCTTTAACCAACCGAAAACCATTCCATGATTCTATATGAAGAGAAAATGCAAACCCCACAGCTGAATTTGCTCATGTGCTGTGGAGAGCTGGGAGGCTCACATGGCTCAAGTCAGAGAATGAACTCTGTGGGCCCAGGAGTTAAGATTGAATGGTGCTTCTTAAAAAATCACTTGAGACAATAGAAAGCCATGGGTTTCAAAGAATTCATCTTATTTCAGACTAAAATAAACTGGAAGCTGTAGGTGGACAAAAAGTTCAAGAGGTGATTAAACTGGGGTCTGCCCAACAGCTCTGTTCACAGATGAGTCTTGCAGCACAGTCTAAGTATCTCTGCTGCCTGCATGGTTAGAACTACCAGAACAGTCCTGTGTCTTGTTGTTATGATAGACCTGGTCACTAGAAAGAGCTGCCAGATGCCAAGAAGGTCCTGGGAAAAAGACTGGCAGTTTGATGGCTGTTAGGCAGCTAAGGGTCATTATGAAGAGCATACTGGGCTAGAAGAATCATCAGCCTGAACTAATATGTCTTTTCTCTCTCCTTATGTTACATTCTTCACTGCAGCACGGGAAGATGCCTCTATCTTATCATGTGTAAGGGTTGAGATCAGCTATCATGTACTTCCTATGGGAAATCATCAAGTTCCAGGTGTCCCAGTATTTGCGCATTTGAATCAGCTGAGGCTGATCTCACTTTCTTCTACTTTTCATGTGTTCACCCTGGAGATCAATGGAAAACAGCCACCACACTATGATTATCTACCTAGCTACTTATCCAAGACAGAGCAAAACTATCTACAGACTTGCACACCTTCAGGACCAGGGAGAGATCTGGACCCAGGTACAGTCCATGTTGCTGTATTGCTTTTGTGTGGCCAGGTTTTGGTAGAGTGGGGGGACTATATGAGTGGCTTCTGTGAGAAGCTGACAGAAGTTTCCCCGGTGTCTAACAGAGCCAATGCCAGCTGGGCCAAAAATGGACCCACCAGTGGCCAAGGCTCTGCCCGTCAGAGAAGATAATAAAGCCTCATTAACATATTAAAAATTAACATATTTAAGAAGGAAAAACGTTATTGCGCAGGTGTAATTGCAGTCACAGAAGAGCAGGATGACAATAAGTGAGAGGAACAACTCTGCAGACACCAAGGTCAGTGCAGAAGGAGGGGCAGGAGTTGCTCCAGGCACCCTAGCTGAGGTTCCCCTGCAGCCTGTGGTGCAGCCCATGGTGAGGCAGCTCTGCCCCTGAGCCCATGGAGATCCACAGGGATGCAGAGATCCACCTGCAGCCCATGGAGCAGACCCACGCTGGAGCAGGTGGGTGCCTGGGGGGAGGCTGTGACCCCGTGGGAGGCCCGTGCTGGAGCAGGGTCCTGGCAGGGACGTGCAGACCTAGAGAAAGGACCCCACACTGGAGCAGGTTTCCTGGTAGGACCTGTGACCGTGCAGGGAAACCACACTGGAGCAGGCTGTGCCTGAAGGACTGCACCCTGTGGAAAGGGATCCACATTGGCGTAGTTCCTGTAGAACTGTAGCCCATGGGAAGGACTCAGGCTGAAGAAGTTCATGGAGAACTGTCTCCCATGGGAGGGACCCCATGCTGGATCAGGGGAAGGACTCCTCTCCCTAAGCAGTGGCAGGAACAACATGTGATGAACTGACCATAAGCCCCATTCCCCATCTCCTTGCACTGCTTTATGGGAGGAGGCAGCACCCAGGAAGGAGAGAGAGGTGGGGACAAGGTGTTTTTTTAAGATTTTTTTACATTTCATTATCCTGCTCTGCTTTTGATTGGTAGTAAATTCTAATAATTACCCCAAATCAAATCTGGTTTGCCCATGACAGTATTGAGTGAGTGATCTCTCCCTGTCTTTATCTCAACTCATGAGGTTTTTTTATATTTTCTCTCCACTGTCCAGTTGCAGAAGGGAGTGATAAGTATTTTTGGTGGGTACCTGTCATCCCAGTAATTATTGGTAACATCTTGGTAATTATTTATGATAATTTATGCCAAATTTGTTAACTTAATTAATGCTGTAGGCATTTGTTCATAGTTTTCATCAAACATTGCTTTATTGGTTTCTTTAAGCCAGTGGTGGTGGTGGTAAAGTGCTGTGGATGGCAGTGCCAGCCCTCATACTGGCCAGAGGAAGCCAGATGTTGTTGCTTGAGATGGCCACAGCCAAATTCCAGCTGTTTGAAGAGACTTTGTAAAGTAGAGAAGTGATAGAATTAGGGAGGGGAAACAGATGCTTTCACTGTTCACTGTGTCTGGTTTTGTACTTTCTTGGACAGTGTCAATATTGCCAGGCCCAAGCTCACAGTCTCAGTTGGGAACCAAGTCCCGAGAAATTATGACATCTGTTTCAATGTGCTAAAGGATTTAGTTTGGGCCTTTTAACATCATCTCCTGAATTGAACACATGGCTGCTGATTTCTGAGTCTGTGAGTACACACATGCAATGAAGTTCGTTCCTCTGTAGAAAAGTTTATTGTCGGGTAAACAAAACTTTTCCCCAAAACTCTTTGTATACTTTTAAACATCAGATGAGGTTCCTAACTAATTCTGTACACATAGGCCCTAGGCTGCTAGCAAAGCATTCAGTAATAACATGAAATTCCTACATCTTTAACAGGTGAAAACATTCTCTGTTCTTTAGGTAAGCTACTTGGCTCTACAAGATTACAAATACTTCAATAAGTAAACAAAGGGGGAAAAAACACACAAAACTTCTTTATGATACAATGTTTCACCAGAGCCCATTTATGTTCCTTTTTTTATTAAATGCCAGCCTGGAAATTTAAGGTGAGGCTGGATACTGGTGGCTTCCCAGGTGCAAAGACCAGGACATACTCTAGAACAGGCTTGAGCTTTCTTTGTATGCTGCTCTTTTCTTACGCTCATGAAGCCTGAGTATCTTACAAGCTGAAAACTAGTAATGTAAATTTCCTAAATGCCTTTAGAAAACCAAGAACTCAGCCACTGCCAAGAGAAACATGACTTCCTGAAACTGGACAGCATTGCTTGGGTTTCCTTTGAAGAAAGAAAAAAAAGGAGGAAAAAAATGGAGAGCGAGCCAAATGCCTGAAATATGTAAGACAGAGCGATACAGGAGTTAAGGGGAAGCTGCATAGGAAGCAAAGCAAAGCCCAAAATAAAGTGCAGGAATGGAAAACTAAAAATAACAAACAGGAAAGTGTGACACAGCTGCAAGGGCTCTGGTGCATTCTCCCCCAGCATTGTACCTTTTTTTTCAGGAACATACTAATATTGTGTTTGGATTTCAATGGCATTCCAAACCATTATTTGTTCTTCAAAAATAGATGTTTCTCTTGTGAGGAAGAAAGATATTTTCAAGTAATGTTCGTAGGATTTCAGTTGTTCCAGTTTATCAAAAAACACTTTTGTTAGTCTCAGTGTTTGCAGAGCTGAGAAACTGCATTGGTTATGTCATTTCATGAAAAATTAGTCTGTGTCTCCTTAGAACAGTGAAAATAAGCTCATGCATAACCAACTGTTGCCCTTAATTTCAGTTCAGGTTTTACTTGATAGCTTTCAAAAGTAGGAAGGGAGCAAGCACATGAATCTGAGGTACAACCACTTCGCAAGCACAGTGGATGGAACGGGATCAGGGAGGATCAGGAGCATCATGTACTAATAAAGTTAAGGAAATCTCTGTCTTTTTCTTCATCCAAACACAAGTTTGTTTGTTTACACAGAGCATTCTGTGGAACCAGGAAGGCAGCTCAGGGGACACGGGGCTGCCAGGCCTGTGGCTGGCTCCCAGCGGGCGCCTGCAGGACAGCCAGGCTCTCCTGGCGTGGTTGCCACACAAACACCCCGCCACGACTGAGGCACCCAGCACATGCACAGGGGCCACTGCCAGCTGCTGCAGGAGAGGGGAAGGAACACCTCAGTGTTCCTGAAGGTTGTGCTATTTTAACACCTGTTTGATTGCTAAACTCACCCATCCTGAAATAATTAAGCCAAGCTGAGTTGTGCGTGGTGTCTGGCCACCCAGAAGATAGATAATGCCACTTTGGGAAGAGTAAAAAAAGCCTGAACACACCAGTTTGTCAGCCCAAATTTCCTTGGACACTCACAAACCCTAGTGAAAACCACATTAAAATGCGCCAAAGTGGGGATCATGGTGTCTGTCAAGTTATCAGTCCAATTTGTAAAATTCCTATTTTTGGTTGACACAAGAACAGGAAATATTTACCAATTTTGCGGGTGTCAGGAAATATTTTCTAAGTGCTGCTGTGACCTGACAGTCCATTTAAACAGATAGCAAGCATGTACAGAGGTGATAATAAATATATTTTAATTTAAAATATGTACTTTGATGTTTTTGCTCCAGCATGTGTCCTAGCAGATCAGAGTGGCAAATTCATATTTTTAATCACACTATAGAGATTAAGCAGTGATAAATCTCACAATGCTAGTGTGGATGTTTTATATAGTGAAACCATACATTAGAGTACATTAAAGATGTTTCTCACAGTTGATGTCAATAAGGCTGTTTTTCATTAAAAGTTGATCTATACTGGAAATATATTTCTTACATATTAGTTGAATTGTGGATGAAATACATCTAAATATATTTCAGGCTGCTCTATTCTATGTATTTCAGACACCTCTCTAAAACATTTGATTATATATTGTTTGAACTGTAGTGGTGTCTGCAACACCCTATGATGCAGACTGTAATACAAACTGCATTACAGCACAGTTCTTAAAAGTGTCATTGCACATTAGATAAAAAGTGAGAGCCATGGCATATATCACATAGCTTATAGTTAGGTAGCTGAGAAAGTAACAGCCACCTTCCAGAGACAAGGCCTATTTGCCACACATATTCATACTGGAACTAGTACATGACCCCACTAAAAACAAATTAAATACTAAGTGACAGCACCAGGATCTGTGATGAACCATCTCACGACTTTTACTTCAAGAGTAGCAGTGGACTTGGCAGCATTGGGTTAACAGTTGAACTCAAACAATCCTAACGGTCTTTTCCAACCTAAACAATTCTATTATTCTATGGCTCTATGATAATTTGCATTATTTCTTATCCTAGTGCAGTCCCATTGTCACTGGTAGCAACAGATAAACGTTTCAATGGATAAAGCATAAAATAAAAGGATAAAATACTATAATTTCATCCTCAGATCTATTCTGTGTGCAGCAATCTATCACTGGAGCAGCTGAAGAGATGCAAAAGAATTTTATAAATTTGATGAAAAAGTAGAAATCATCCAAAAATATTTTCAAGGCATTCCTCTCCATGTCCTCCTTTCTCCTGACTTGCCAGGTGTGAATTCACAGATTACTCTTTTATGGTAAACGAAACAGTGTCAAGGAGTTGCAGGCTCTGCTCCAGAGCTAAACAGTCCCTGGCAGGGTGATGGCCAGGCCAGTAAGACCAGACAGCTTCCAAATCCTTCCTGTACTGGGACTGGCCAAGGAGCTGGTTGTTCTAAGTACACAGCTTAGGATCCAGCCAGCTTGTTTTGGAGATGAAGGTGGTTGGAATGGTGTGGACACAAATCATTCTGGACATGGGCCACCACTCAACTTCTGCAATCACGAATGGTCCCAGCAATTTGCTGAAACAGATGCAGATGTTGTGAAACTCTTTCTGTGGATTTGAGAGAATACCTAATCTGCATGCACCATGCCTGTACCATCACCAGCAGGCTTACTCTGTCATTAATAGATAGACACAATAGACAGTGATGCTTTCAGTTGTTTTTCTTTTATTGAACAATAATAATATTACACTCTTTAAAACCAGCTGATTTATTAGATTTACATTCAAGAATTCATAATGTCATTTATGACACTGATGCAAAATATTAATAATGTATGCAATATTTGCCACATTCTTTAAATATTTCTCATCAGTCTGCTGGAAGACCATGGGTTTGATCCTGCTCTCACTGAAATCAAGAAAAAAATCACTTTTGATATCAGTAGATTAGAATCAATACACTTGCTTGTAAATAGCCCAAGATAACATTGTTCCATCTCAGATCCCAACACTCAATACAGGTTAAAATGTGGTATTATGCTGGCTTGAGATTTATGTTTATATGTCTCCAATTATCATGGCAAGAGAACCTGCACTTTGGATGTCTCCTGCTGTCATCATCCTCATGTTGCAGATCAGCATGAGTCATATCTGCTTTCCCAGGTGAAAGCAACCTGCTTCCACAGATGTTGACTTTGGATCTCTTTAACGGTACTAGAGTTTCTGTTGTTCATAGTTTTCAAAGTATGCTTTCAGATCCTGAACTAAACTCTGGCTACTGTACTGTGTGTTCCTTCTTTCACTGAAGTCGTTGTCAAAGCTCACATGGATTTCAAAGGAGATATTAAAATCAAGCCACACTTCCAATGAGAGTGCTCTGTGTTAAAAGGCAGTTCCTAAAGTAATGGAATCCAGGTTCACTCT
This sequence comes from Daphoenositta chrysoptera, assembly GCA_013397915.1. Taxonomy (NCBI): domain Eukaryota; kingdom Metazoa; phylum Chordata; class Aves; order Passeriformes; genus Daphoenositta; species Daphoenositta chrysoptera. The sequence continues at coordinate 125,536 of VZRO01004998.1, read as the reverse complement.
GATCCAGTGAAGTCAATTTTCATTATCTGTGAATCTGGTTGTTTCCAGACATATTAGCAAACCCATCTCTGTGGTGATTTTTGACTTACACATGTATCATCCAACTTAGACTGAATGAGGAACTGCCCATTCCTGCAACATTCTAACATATGTAAGTTTTTCTCCTGGCTGAAACGGGATCACTTGCTCATGCAATTGATAAACAAAGGACTGGGTACCCAAATACTGTAGTCTGTGGCTGCACTATCACTTGCTGAGGGTCAAAGTCTTCCCTACCCGGGATCAAATAAACTCCCTGTGAGTCACATCTGGGCCATAGCCAGCAGTGAAGATGGAAAATATTAAGGTTCCTTTGCTGGCCTCTCACCACTCTTCCCAAAGAAATGCAGATATTGCCTTAATGACACCAACTAGCTGGTTTATAGAAACATATATATTTAAATAATGGTAAGCAGCTTCTTTTGTTTCAGATCCCCTTCTACAAATTGGTAGAATTTACCAATCTGCTGTTTCTCTGTACAAAATTTAGCTTTAGAAATCCACCTAAATACAATATATGTCTGCAGTGCCTTGCCTAAGTTATTCACAATGGGCAAGAATAAACAGAAATGCTGGGTGTTTACTCACTGAAGAAAGGCATATTTATCAGGAGTTGTGACCAAACTTCCAAAAACTAGAAAATTGTTAACAACGAATGTTGGTTTATTTGATGTACGTTGTTGTGCTACTGTTGTTATTACTGTTATTGAGATTCAGGGGTGTTCCTTCCATCAGAGGCATTGTTTATGTGTGTTTCTTTCACGATGGCTCCACATCAATAGTATCACTCACCTAAACTGTCCCCTTCATTCAGTGAGAGCTTTCCCAGCCCCAGGCTGCAAGAGTCAGCCACTGGCATTATTTAAATGATCGTGCTGGGTTTTCAGTATTACTATACATTCAAAAAGCCACAATACATTTCTCTGTTCAAATACTTATCAAAACAAATATCAAAAGTCATATACACTGTACAGTCTATTTTTAAGTAAACATTATTCTCATTAAAAACTGGTTGCATTTGACCTTCAGAGATTACATTTTCATACGTTATAGATCTACTTTGTTCTTAAAGTGTGTTGTTGCATATTCAATAATCTGTGAGAAATGCATTCACTTGAAAGTCTTACAAGTGGGAGTAAATATCAGCGAGGATTTAGCCATTTCATTACCGGAGAGCGAATAACTTTCTCTTTAACAAATTCCTCTTTTACAGAATTTCCATCCCCTGATGCCATGTCATTGTCTGAAAAAAAAACCACAAAAATAAAGATGGATTTCGTAAGTATCAGAGCTATAAAATATTGTCCTGCAGCAATGTCCCTGGTTTTAGGAATACTTCGAAAAATCCTTAACTCATGAGTTTTCAGGAAACTCACTAAATTACCTCCATTTACCTAGTTGTAAAATTTCTACTATATTAAGGCGTAAGTCATATTTGTTTTTTAATAGTTTAAGCATAAGGCTGATTATTTTACTTCAGTTTCCAGTTCTGACTGCAATACTCACTCCAGTGTGACACGGGCCCAAGCAACACATCCTCAATAACTACAGCAGTAAATTAAACTCCCCTGCAGCTATTCTCTGACCGAGGCCAGCTGGCATGGAAAAGCCTGGTGCATGCCACTAAACTCTCTTACTCTCCAAAAATAGGTAAAAGATATTCAGTTTGTCAACTGGAAGCAGTCCCTGGCTGAGGCTGATTCCTGAGCTGTGACTGAGGTTGTTTGGCACAGCCAGCTGTCCCGGGACAAAGCGTGCTGTCCCCTGCCCTACTGTTTGACCGTGAAAGGAGTCAAATTGCAATGTACAGGACCGTGCTCTGACACACTGAAGTTTGCTAGGGTATATGTAGGCATAGTGGTCTTTATAAAACACATGGGTCAGAAACTTGCCTGTGTAAAATACAGAAGCGTTTACAGCTGTTTTAATTCACTGAAGATCACTTAGATGCTATAGCTACTCCTGAAGACCACTTTTAAATGAAACCCTGTGTGACCACCTCAGGGAGTACGACTCATCATGTCCCTGATCTGCTAACAGTGATGAACCTCTGAGGACAGAAATCACTGGGAAACTTTTGCAAGCGTAAAAAACACCGTTTGTTTCCATGAGGTGAGTATCTCATCCCAGCTGGGATAGGTCAAGCAGTTAAACATTGAGGCATCAGAACCTTTGGGATCAAAGGCAAGCAGGGAAGAGGAAAATAGACTGTCTGGGAAGATTTGGAATATAAGCTAGATACAAAAAAAAGCAAGCACCCTTATTATTGTGGCACCCTCAGTAATAAATAGAACAAGGAAAGGCAAAAAAGCACAATCACGTAGAAAAGTACAAAAATATCAAGGCTGATCAATCCTGTAGGAGGCTTTTTTTTAAATATCATTTTAAATGTGATATAAGCATAAACTGAAGAACTTTGCTTCAATCTAACCTTTCCTGAGCAGATAATGGGAGAAAGATAAATCTCGTGTTAAGACAGCAAATGCCCTATAGTTTAATATAACAGGAGAAAATTAAAAATTGCACGCAAACTGCAGTTGGAGAAGAAATAAAATCCAAAGATCTTTAGGTGAAACCCTATAAAAGCTCTCAGTAGGCCTAGGATTAAATCTCTGTTTTGTTTTGGAGGGTTTTTTTCTACTTCTACACATTTGTATTTATTTTGGTTTGTTTTTATATTTAGAGTAAACATCATTCAGTCAAATACACCTCAGGTGGGAAAAAACGGGGAAAATTTTTAATCCCACCTCTAAAAACTGTGCTGCAGCAACAATCAGCCAGGCAGCGCCACAGTGAGATTTCCTTTTCCTTTCCTTGGTGCATCAAAAACACTCCAGTTTCTCACAATCTTTTTTTCCCCTTCTTTCTCTTTTAATTCTGGACAGATCTATTAGAAGCTTCAGACATAAATGTAAAGGAAAGAACTTCTTCCAGAGATACTGTGACAAATGACTACAGTAAAACATTTAATAAAACAGTTCACTGACAACTGAAAACATATAAAGCTCTGTCCTCATGGGGGAACAAAAATGTTGTTTTTACTATGTATTAGCTAGAAGTAGTAAATAGTAGTGAAATAGCAATGTAGTGAAATCCTGAACTGACTGATGCAAACCCTAGCACAACCTCCCTTTGCACAGGTGATGTACTGCTAGCACATGCAACAGATGCAAAGTATTTCGAAATGTCTTTACCATGTGTCACAGCTCACCTAATTCCTTGCCACATGTTAAGGGAGCTGCCAATAAGTAAAATAAACCTACCTTGTGTTGTTACCAGTTTGCACAGCTCCACCAAAGTACCATTACTCACACACAGAGTGGTAGTAGATCACATGCAAGATGTTTTCTGCTGAAATCAACTGTTCTGCAAAGTCTTACCTGTGTGTGAAGATATTTTTCGTCGATTTGGAGGCTTTGAAGCAGACAGTTGAAAAAACGGAAACTTCAAACACTTCCCTGTTACTCTGTCACAGATGCCAGAGGGACAGTTGCAGGTTTTCCTGCATTCCATTCCGTAGGTACCATAAGGACACTCTGGAAAAGAAAATAGAGCAAAGCCGTTCTCAGTGATCCAAGTCAGCTGCTGTCTGAATAGCTGGTCTGCTTGACAGTGGAAAACCTTAGAGTGTAGGTCAGCTAGACCTTAGCTACAGGATTTCAGCATGCTGACTGCTTTTTACAAGTATTTTCCAGTGTTAACAAACCTTGACACACATTACATACATAATTTCATTTCCTGTAATTTATTGACAGTGTGCTACTGGTAATCCTTCTCTGAAACACTCTTCAATTTAAATGCACTCTTAGATTAAATTGCCTTAGTTAAAGGCAGTATGAATATGTAAGTATGCAATCACAGAAGGTTTAGTTAAAGGACTAGAATTTAATTTAGAAAAGAAGATGACTCCAGAAGATGACAAATTCCTTGAATTCACTATGTGATTCACCATGGTATTATATGACTTTCATGACTGTTGTGACTTAGATCTGCAATCTGATGCTGGTGCAGGGCTGCTGTGATCAGGGCCAGCAGTCTGGGTGGAGGATCCTTGAGGAGCTATCCAGCAAACTTGCCCTCCACCTGGGGAGGCTACTGGGTCCTGGGGCGTAGCCTCCCACCCAACACCTTTTCAGACAGCAAATCTCTGCCTTCCCGTGCCAGACAGCTCGCCTGCATCTCCAGCCTAAAGAGTAAGTGTGCCCTGAAGGGATCTCTGGCACTAAGGCAGCTCCCTGCTTGTGCTGGATCTGGTCACATAATGCCCCAATTCAAACCTCACACCCCTGAGCAAGCTTGTGGAGGAGCACCAAAGAGCAGATGCTAGGATGGGACCAAATGTTTTCCAAAGAAAATTAAATCAGGTACAGGAGATTTGCCCTATCCCTTATCTGACACATATCACATGCTGGATCATATAATTTCCCAAGGGGTTTAAACTAGGGACTACAGCCCTTGTCTTCTTCTTGCCTTGCTGTTGAACAGGATAGCTTCTCAAAACCATTGCTAAAGAGATGGAGACTGGGAAGATCCATTTCTAATACATCCTTTCCAAACCCCCGAACAGGTGATCATTCCCAGGAGAGGTTTGAGATCTTGCAGGAGAAAGGTCTTTATGTTCAGACTCTCCTTTCCAACCCAGGGTGCATGGTCACCTTAAATGGCAAGGTCTGGAGAGTTTCTTATTCACCTCCTAAGGGCAGTTGAATGACTATTCAGAGCTGGACCAAGAAGCCATCTAGCCCAGGCTTCCACAAAACACTAAAGAAAGGTGACCATAGTAAGCACAAATGATACCTCCCTCCTCATTTTTTCTCTCCTTTTCGGCTATAGTATATCCTGATCCAGACATAGTTTCTGTGCATATAACACCCCAAAAGAGAATTATCCTTTTCAGTTTGTCCAGTCTTCTCTTGAATGAATGCAAGCTTTAACTTTGCCATACAGCCTAGGCAACATGAAAATCAAGCTAATGCACTATAGTGTAGCCAACATTTTACAATTCTCTGTGTATCAAATGGATATGGTCTTACAAATGAAAAGCCCTAGAAGATCAACCAGTTCCCTGAAAGGAACAGCGAGTCACTCCAGCATGGAGAATCTTACAAGACCTCACCACACTCCCCTTCCTAAGAAGGACACTCTTTGATCTGCTGCTTGTCCATATAACACAAAACCAAAGTCCCACCCAAGTGAAACAGTTCTTGTGCACACATCCTCCCTGGGAGAGGAGCAAAGAGCACACACTACATGGAGCATCAATCTGCCTGCTGCAGGTGCAACAGCATAGAAACAAGTCTGAGCCCAAAGCACTTGGCTCTGTATGGAATAATCCTGGTATTGACGTGGCTCTTCAGATTTAATGAAACTGAGAGCTGAGTCAATTTTTCTTTTAGAAGGTTTTTGTTCCACAGGATCCTGCTCATAAATAAATTGCAGATCGTTCTCACTGGTTTAATGGAAGCAAGGGCACCAAAAAAGTAGTTTGTTTCTGGCAAAAATGACATTGCTATTGATAATAATATGATGCACTCTTCTAATAATAAAAGAATCCCAAAAAATTGCTCTGGAACATATAAAGCCCATTTTAGAAATAAGAAATTGAAGAACAGAGAGTTCAGATCATTTTTCCAAAACTTCAAAGTAAATCAGCAACAGGAAGCCAGAGAGAATTTAGCCATCCTGACTCTGTCAGTTATTACAAACATGGAAGTTATTAAAATGAGTGAGTGACCTGGTATCATAGCTGTAAAGGGATATATAAAATAACAATATCTTACTGCAGGGAGAGATTGTGCTATCTCAGGGCTGAGATGAAGAAAGAAAAATAATTCAAAATTACATCTGTAATATTTAGTGGAAATAAATATATGGGAAATAGAAGCTTTAAACACCAATTTACAATTCTAAGCCAACGTATGGCTTTACTGAAATTAAGGAGAGTTTTTCCACTGACTGATTGGGAAAAAACCCCAAACACTTTACTTTGAATTCTCTACAGAGCATCCAAGATTTAACTATTAGGATTCAGAGCTCATGTCCCACAATATTTCTTTTTTCCCGAAGTGTGCTATTGCAAAGAAACTTCTATAAGGAAAGTGAAAAGTACACACTCATTCAAAAGAATTGTTAGTAGAATTATAGGCAGTATCTTGCACTGTGGTAATTTTTAATAAACTGAAGATCAGTCAATTATCTCAGTAAAATATTCCTCTGGTGAGAGCACCACCAAAGATATAATCTTTATGTGTAAATTCTACTCTTTTGCAATAAAAGTACTATATTGGTTTTCACACTCAGCCATGCATGCGAGTTTTTTTTAAATAAGGTAAATAAGTGTGTGCTGTATGTGAATCAGCCTGGGTGTTTTTTGCAGTGTCTGGTCCTAAGTCATTACTTTAACTGAGTCTATTAATACTCCTGATATTTAACTGCCAAGGTATTCCCACTTTTAAAGAAGTTATTCTAAGGCTTATCTGTATCTGCCTACTGAAGTGGTACACAAACACCGAAAAATCCACTGCATTCATGCTTTGAAAACTCCTTTTCAAAAAGTTTATTTTTTAAAATATTTGCCCTACTTCTTACAAATATAATACCTTCTCACCTTTTAAAGATTCCCCTCTTTACATGGAGTGAGAATAGGTCCTAAATGAAAAATGCCATTGTAGACTCTGACTAAGGAAATCAGCATGCAACATACCTGGAATAAACTGAAAGGAGTACCTGGCTGCTCATCTCACAGTCAACTTCTGCTCTGTTATTGCTGTCTTTCAGGCAGGAGGGTTTCTGTTTGCCTCTCCTGAATACATTCCTAAGGTAGCTGAGCTCCTCAAAGGCAGGACTAAAATAAACAGGACGAAGTCTCCAGGCACTCAGGCAGTGCTGCTTTCTCCATCCCTCAGAGTGAGCACCTGGTCCCTGGGCAGGCAGCCGGCAGTGCCAGAGGGAGCATCACCCCCAGGAGTGTGCAGCAGAGACAGGGACCCTGTGACAAGGCTGCACTTGCAGGATTAAAGTCTTTATAATTTATAGAAAGCCACCCACTAGATCAGCTAAAGAAAAGGACTAGTGCCTGGGTCTCCCAAGCCCCACTCAAAAATCTCATCTCCAAGCACACCCTATCTGTATTTCCTCACACACATCCCCAGGTGTAAACAATATTGTCACATTAATAACCCTGCCCTACTACATGTAACGCCTTCTAATGACAGCAGGTATTTTCTCCCTTTTTCCTTGGCTAAGGGCTGAGCTGGAAAAATCCCATTCTAGACCTTTCAAGCAGGAGGCAAATCTCCATCTATGTTGCTGTCAAACTGCCCCAGTGGGTGCATATAAAGTGAATATCATTACCTTTGCAGATACCAAATTCATCACCAAAGTCATCCTCCTCAGTGTAGAACTGGCACTTCAGCCCAGGACCACACTTGACACCGTCCATGCCCGAGACGGTGCGGTAGCAGGTCTCGCCCAGAGCAGCTGCGCACACCCTGCAGCAGCCGCAGTCATCCAGCACCGTTCGCTTGCAGCGCGCCGTGCTCCTGCACGCCGCGCTCTCGCAGGGATCGGGGCAATCCACTGCGTATTTCGCGCTCCAAGCGGCTCCAGCGTGCACGGGCATCAGCAGGAGTGTGAGCAACAGGAAGCCCTTCATGTCTTGCAGGGGTAAGTGCTCCATCCCGGAGAGCGGGTCTTCAGTGCTCAGCCTGCTGGTGCCTCTTGCCGAGGGAAGCAGCGGTAAAGAATCCAAAGTGGTAGCTGCACACATCAGCCTACAAGTTTATGAGCTTTATACAGTGTGTTGCCCACATGTTGCACCGTCGTCAGCTTCCTCAATCCGGCAGCGCTGCTCCTGCCAGCCTCCCTTGTTTCAGTTTATGAAATCCAGGATGAAGGTTGGATTAGCACTCTGCTGCCATCCAGGAATTGAAAAGCCTGAGCTGATGTAATCTGTTATGTTTAGTTGGTTGTTTTGCATGAGGACTAAAAACTCTCTCACATCCGTTTCAAATGCTCAAGGACGTCTGCCAAGAGTAAAAAAAAAGTAGAAAAACAATCAACCCCGAGGAGGTTGCATACCTTCCTGCAGGAGAGGGATCGCTCTGACGCTGGGCACACTGCTGACAAGAGAGCTCTGCCTTTCTATCACAGCTTGTACGGCCAGAAGAAAATCACACTGAATCATCTTACCGCTGAAAGAATAATCTTTAATAGAATAAATCCTTTCCATATCTTTAGGGGATGTGGACAGTTATTTTGAGGAATTAAACGAGATCATGTCATTTAATAGCCAAGCGCAGATTTTTCAGTAGTTTTTTCTGCCTGCATTGAAATAGTACTTTTTATCAGTATTTAAGTGAATTAAACACTTCACTTAAAGATTCCTTCTAGAACTGAAAACCAGTCAGACAAAACCTATCATTTTATGGGATCTTCCAAATGAAGTTAAGGAGAATGAGCAATGAGCTACCCCAGCTTCACAACCAAAGGGGAAATCCCCGTCCATCATCGGCACAGTCTGCACAGCCTTAACATAGATCCAGGGGGCTGATTCTTCACCCCTTTACACCACTTCTATTCCGACAAACTCTATGAAATGCTCTGATGTTGCTCTTGAATGAAATCAGTGTAAATAAACAGAAAACAAATCTCAGTTTCCCCTGTGTCTCCTCTTAGACTTTATTTATCCTGCCAGAGCCTTGACAAGAAACAGCAAACAAGTGGAGTCCAGTGAAACTGATGAGCCACTGGAGAAATGAAAACTTCTGCACTAAAATAAAATCTACAGGAAAGGAAGAAAGGAATAAGGCTAGCCATAAATAAACCTCTGAATACCAAAAGTTGTTGCCAGTGAAGTTAGTGGGAACCAAAGCAAACTTAACTCTGTGTGACCAGCTTGTCACTTGGGAATCCTGTGTCTCACATGGGCTAAAGACATTGACAGTAGGCTGCCAAATAAAATGAAGCACTAGGCTAGAAATACAGGAGAGCAGGGAAGCCTTTTCTTCGTGAATGCAAATGTGAAGTGATAAATACAAATTCAAAGTTCTTAATTCTTCTGTCTTGTGAAGAAGATGGGAAAACCAACATGCTGTTTGTTGTATTTTGGTTAGTTGTTCATATACTTCTGGTATATGTGGGTGTAAGCACCAGGGGAGGGGAGGGGAGGGACTGGCCTGTATGCTTAACACTTGTCAAAGGGAGACTACACTCAGGCAAACATTCATCTTATACAGTATATAATTACTTGGAACACAGTTCTTCTAATCACAGTTGTCTGTTGGCAAATGTTTACATGCACAAGCTCGTGCCTGGTTTCACATATATTCTTGGACCAATTGATGAATTTAAAATGTAAAAAATTAAAATGTTAGGTTGAGGTCTCATATAAATCAAGGAAATACTACTGGTAGGTATGAGCTGACTGCAATTAGCAGTAGTAGACAGCTTCATCTTCAAAATACAAAGCAGCTACCCTCTAAGAAGTGAAAGGAGTACTTCAAAGACGGAAATGAAAATTGCAGCTAAAACATGAGGAGGAGCATAAGCTGGAGGTTATTATAAGCAGATCAATTAGAAATTGATGTCTTACCACTGACCCCATCACAACTAAAACATGGCAAAAGTCTGTTTAAAAATAAAACAACAACCCAGTATTTATTCCACAGTTTTCAGGTCAGCAGAATAATGTAAATCACTGCCCATGTCTGCTGGCATAGCATCAACTAAAATTGACATTGGTTTATATTAGTAGGTCAGGCTGCAACCTGTGGGACCGAGGAGCCAGTGTAAATCCCACAGGGCAGTCCCTCAGCTCACCCATAAGTTAATTCACACCTGCACTTCAAAGTCATGCCTGCTTGCTCACTCAGAGGAGGTAACAAGTGAGTGTGCAGACCCATCCACACATGTACTTAAACATTTAGGCCTGGTAGTAACCACCAGCTGGTAAAATCCTATTCTGTAAATATTTCTAGGAAATGCTCCTTGTCTAAAACACCAAACAAGGTCCGAAAGAGCTACATTTCAGATTTGGGTTTGTCACAGGAAAAGTGTCCTAGAGAGATGATAAATAAAAAAATTACACACAGATGTGGGGAGGAAAAGAAATCATAAAAGGAGTCAGCACACTCCCCTAGCAACTAGCTAATATTATTTGGAATAAGATGGAAACTGTATCCTATGCTTGTAGCTAGAAGCCAAAGTAAATTATTACAATGGATTAAAAAATACGTGTAATGGAAGAAAACAATATGAACAGATATATGTTTGGCTTACGCATGAGGATCATGGAGGCAATAAGGATACTATTATCTTCCACACTGTCCACTGATTAAACAGCGAAATAAATCCAATGTCACTCTCCTTGGGTTTTATATTTCTCTGTTGTTTTACCTGTTGAATCCATTAAGCTTTCCTTTCCAGTGAAAAGCTTAATCTGTAAAACTGTGAGCTAAGGTCTTCCATGAAAATTGATGCAATGGGAATTAATGAAGCTTCCTCAGATATCAACAGCAGAAAAATTGCCACCATTATTTAACTTGTGGTATAAATATATTTCAAAGGTGGAAGACCTTCTGGATCACATCAGAGCTAATTTTTTTTCCAAATTTACAGCATAAATTGTCTTTGTGCCAGCTTACATCATAATTACATCACCATATATAATGTTTGGCACTCCTTCTAGAAACAGTAAAGGTTTCAACCCTTGGGTTCCATGCTTTATAGGGACCCAACAATATAATATCAGTGAGCTGTGTTTCCAGCTGAATACTTCTGAGAACCATTTTTCTAGTTCTTTCGTAAATTATCTATTTCTCAAGCAAAAGCAGCCTGTGAGACAGTCTTGAGGTTGTATTTATGCCCTCTGAAAAGTCTGACCCCACCTGTTAAAAATCCCCATGAAATGGCAAACTTCATTATACATGATTATTCTATGCTGATACCCGGGCACAGTCTATTCACTGTAAATAGGCTTTGTTCATTTTACTCTTTAGACAGAGAAAAATTGTCTAAACACTCCACTCTTCTGAACTGAAGCGTTCTGGCCACTGTTGCTAACCAGTCTTTTGAACGCATTAAGTCAGGATAAGCAGGAAGCACTAATATCTCTTTTAACATAGGCAAATGTTTAATGCATGACTCTTGTTGGTCATTTCCAAAAGACAGTCCCTAAACTAAAAATATGTTACCACACATTCCTGAACAATCCAACCTTTTCCCAGGCTTCCTTTACAAAAAACCATAAGCACAATGCTATATGAGAAGAAAAAATTCAAAGGGAAACACCAAAAGGAAGCTGAGCTGCAAAGTCCAAAATGAAAAGCCAGAAATAGGAAGAAAGAGATAAGAATCAGGAAAGTGAGATAGCGGCAAGGATTCCATTTTGTATGATTTCTTTTCTTGTATCTTTTCAATGAATTACTAATTACTCTTTGTTTCAGCTGTAACATAGCAACTCAACTTCACTCTGGTAAAAATAGATGCTTTGGGACATTTCCTACTTGCTGAAGGCAAGAGGTGTTTACACTCTTCTCCAGGCAGACCAGGTGCTATGCAGAGAGCTGGGTGGGCACAAACTGCAGGAGCTGCTACAGAAATGACTGGATATGGTGGGTTACCTGCACAGAGCCTCAGGAATGAGAGCCACAGCTTCTCTGGAGCACAGCAAAAATATACTTGCCCATATGTCCATGTGCAAATATGTGGCATGTCCAGCCTGGGAGCGGCTAGCCAAACCTATTGCACACTATTTCTTCTCTGAGTTTGCCACTGAAGTGGACCTGGGCCCTGTCAGGTCTGTGCTGCTCACTGAGCCCATGTAGCACTGTCCTGTTCCTCCATGGGCTCCAGTCCTAGCTGGCTCTGATTGCAGGACCTCTGCCCCATGTCACCTCTTCACAGAAGGGGTATTCCCAGGGATTTTACAATCACCGTAATAATCTGCATAGCAGAAATTACTGGCTTTCTATCAATTCAGTTATGAATCAAGTCAAACAGTTCTTGTGTGCTTGGAGAAGGTGTTTAAAAGGCAAAAAAAAAAAAATCACGGAGTGGTGTAAAAGTTCTGCTACATGGCAACTAGGGTCAATTTTTTCCATGGCAGGCAAAACTGAATTCGTCACACACAATAAATAGGTAGTTGATTTAAATGGCAAAACATGATGAAAAATATGTTGTGACTCTGTCTGGGCACGCGGCGGCTGGAGGGTTCAGCCCTCGCCCGGAGAAATCAGAGGGGAAACCCTCAGTGGTCT
>VZRO01004998.1:52253-113190 GCA_013397915.1 Daphoenositta chrysoptera | reverse complement strand
GTCAGAACACAAGCCAGGAGGGTCCAGGGGCTGCCACTCAGGGCAAGAACCAACCAGAGGGGGCTCAAGGGGAGGAGCAGCAGCACCATTCAATGGGGAATAGAGCCGGTGAGAAATAGGGGGTTGCTCACAGAGATTAACAATTAGATTGACGGGGGGGAAGGCGGGGAAGGGGTCCCGGGTGAGACCAACAGGGGGAAAGGGGAAAACCGGGAACAAACCATTTAACAATATCCAAAATAACCAAACCGCAACAACTCTGTTATGCTGAAAACTTTTTTTAATACTTTCAAGTCATCTGCATTTCCAGACAAAGAAAGGTGTTCAGTGCCCAAGACCTCCAAGATTTATACCAGGGCATTTCTGAACAGTACAAGAAAATCACGTACCTTTTCTATACTTCAGAAAATTTGCTTCTCTGAATACAATGACTGATCACTCACAGCCCAAAACTCTGCTTTCACACACACCCATCTTATCAATAGTTTTGTCAGGAACTGCTTATCTTGTGATACTTCTAGGAATCTAAAACACCCCAGATAAGTCATATGTACGCCAAGAGAGAAATGAAGCCTTTCCATATAGAAAAACACCTTTTCAGGACTGATCTTCAAATATTCTGTTTCTTTATCAATAAAAAAACCACCAAGATATGAATGACGGTTCTTTGCATGTTCTGCTTAGATGGTCAGGTGTCCATATGGTAAACAGTTTTAATGCTGAGATAATGCGACTATTTTCTCCCTCACTGTTTTACATAGTAAGTTTATGTAGGAACACACGCGCATTTCTCTATTGTCAGGAAGCCTCTGCTCTCAGTAGTTCTCTGCAGAGCTAGAATAAAATATATTTGACTTGAAAAAGCATTTTTGTCAGTTTTTTCAAAGTGCACCGTTTGATTTTCAATTCCTAGGTATAGATATTAGAATCAGATATTTTAGGATTGGTGGGGAGTATCCTTTTGCTTGCAACTCAAGTTGATCTTGATGTCTGTTTTTTAAGATAAAAAAGTTGATAACTCTATAGACCCTAAAGGAAATAGAACCATATCTTAAGTATTAATGTGATTTCTTCTTTTGTATTTTGATGCAATTAAGTAGTTCTATTCTCTTACAACATTTCTGCAAACGTTTTAGCTGTGCTTTATACATAGTTTAGACTTGACTAAGTAGCTATTTCCTGTAATGAATGACAAACCTATTAAAAGCTTGTTATCTTCTTGTGTTCCATGTGTTGCTAACAAGCAAATCTGTAGTCATATGTGTGAAATGTTGAGTTGTTTAAGTTAGGGTTAGGTGTCCTCATGAGCTAATACTTCCATGTATTCTTTGCAACATAGCCAGAATATTGCCAGCTTCCCCTGGCAGAGAAAGGTCCATTTGAACCAATTAACTTAGATAAGCAAGATTATCAAGCTGATTTTCATCATCATTTTTCTATAAGAAGAAATCTCTCCCTTTCATAAGTATTCATCTTTGAAGTATAAAGGTTTTCCAGAATTGTTAGGTAATCCCAGAAAGACCAGAAGAGGACCTCTGCATTTCCTAAGTAATTCAACTTCAGGGAAGAGTCAGACAAGGCCTGAAAGGAGTCAGGACACCAATGGGAATGATTTTTCAGATTTTTCCAGTGTTGCACATACTTGCTTTCCTTGGGATGAGTGGCTGTTTTATTCCTACTTCTCTCTCTATTCACTGTACTCTGCCTCACAATCTCTCTGCCTCAGCCTTAGTCCTCATTATACTGTTTTTCTCCTTTATTATACTGTGCTGTCTCTCTGATCTATATGCAAGTTTACTTATGCCACACACAAAAAGCACCCTAAAAATAGGAGTGCAATAGGCTATATCCCTTCATTCCATCTTTATTGTTTTCTCTTGTTCACAGTCTTCACACTCCATCCATCTTGTCTATCCTAGCTGAAGCCTGGTTTCAGTTTGGATTAAGTTTGGATTAAGTTTGGATTTTAAGTTTGGAAGTTTGGATTAACTGGAGCAAAGTCTTGTTAAAGGAGACCCTTAGTGTCTGGTCCTCAGGCATCTCTGTGCTATATCCAGTTGGTATCTACTTCAGTGAATAGGTTTGGACAAAAACTGAATCAATATCTTGGCTTCCATGAAAAGAGACACCAGTCAGGGTCTCCAAGAACAATGCAGTTGGAGAGACCTAACACAGGGCTATTTGTTTTCCCAGTCTGGCAAGAGGATTTTCACACACATACCCCCTAAATCCTTTGTCATTTGCTTCGTAAATCATATGGCTGTGTTTTCAAATATTAATTTTTATCTTTCCCTGAGGCACACATATTGTGGGTGAATGCTGACCCCAATGACTCAAGTGCTGTGTCACTCATTTCAGCAGGGCCAGCATTTCACATGATACTTTCAATGTTTTATGATCTCTGCTGGTTTTTTACTCAAAATATGGAAAGGAATGTTTGCAAACAAGACTAATTAGAAAGCAATGAGACGTAACAGCTGCGAATTTCCTGTGACAAATTTGGTCTCATTAAGCAGCGAAACTGCTAGAAAGCTTAAAATTATAAGCTATAAACCTACAAAGAGCCTAATCACTTCCAAATCTATTTTAGATTGTATTTCATTATTTTCAGCTTTCTAATATATTGCTAGAAGAGGTGTAATAACTAATCAATATTACAAGTGCAGAACACAACCTTGTGGTTTTACTCAGAAATGTGGTAATTTATATGCACTTATATACACTCAGCATATATGAGACAGTAAAATATAATATGCAAGTAGTCTTGGTTTTTTTATTTTATTCATTGATCAACATTAGTTATTTGATTGAAACTTGATGGTTATTTTCAGTCATTTATTCAAATGCCCAGAAGATTTATTCTTTAAGAAAAGTACCTGGGAAAAAAAAAAAAGTATGATTGAAATATACAAAGCTGGAGCTATCTTTCCAAGTTGTGAATCTGACAGACAGAATATGTGATTTCTCCATAACGGCATATTATTCTTCTCTCTTACTTTTTCTTCTGAATTGTCATAGACTGAAAATGGGTTATTGTAGATGTTTACTGACTATGATAGAATAAGCTTTTTAAGCAGGAAAAATTTCTGAAATAGTTCACAATCAGATGCACTTTCTTAGATTATTTATTTAAAACCAGATAGCTGCTACTCAATCCTATGTTCTAATTGTGCCCCACACTGTATTATGGATCCTCTTCCGTGTGCCAGGTGTTGGCCTGTAATGTTTTGGACTATGAGCACTGGCTGGGTGCTGGGTAAGTGTCTCACCCTGACTGTAAAGAAGCTGTTGTTGATAGTTGTTGACAGTAGGAAACAGCCCCCAAAGTTGTGGTGTACAAGATGTTCCCTCATGTGGATCCCATGAGTCCGCTTGGGCCAGAACTGGGCAAAGTACCTTCAGTGCTGGCTTTAGTGGCTTTTTCTGTTTTATAAAACAAGAAATATTTGGTTTTTTTGTTTATAAAGCATTGGTTGTAAAAATAAAAAGTCCATTTTCTACAATCAGCACAAAGGGAAAGGGGTTTTTTTGTTTGTCTATTGCCTAAGATAAGTGCCTGAAACAGGACTTGGAAACCACTGACTGTGCAGATGGAAACACTTTCAAAGTCACCAGAAGTGTTTGTCTGGGCAGATGCTTCCCAGGATGGCTAAGCTGCACCCGAGCATCATGAGGAGGGAAAAACCCAACCCTGCACTGCTGGTGGAATAGCAAGCCCTTCCGGAAATTGCTGTCCCAAGTATGAGTGTCAAAATAGGTAACCATTACTGTGAGCCTGAGTTCAGTAACTGGGTGCAGGAAAAACAAGGGGAGAGAAAGAAGCCTGGAAGAAAAACAATTTAAATATCACTTTAGAACTGAGTCTAGCTTTTGTGTTTACTTACCACCAGCAGTGCCCGCACCTCATGCAGGTACTCTCAATATTTCTGCTCCATGAGGCCAAGACCACTCGATAAAATCAACACCATTGTTAATAAGACAGAATAGTCTCTTAGAAAGTAAAGTGTTTTTTAATAATTTAGGGCTCTGATGTGCAGTCCCTGTCAAATTTCACTGTGGCGCTGCCTGGCTGATTGTTGCTGCAGCACAGTCTCATTTCACAGGGCAAGTCACCTGCAACCAGCCATTCCTACTCCTGGAGGAGCACAAACACCACTCCACTCCACTGTGGATGTGGTAACCTCTGAAGTTGATGTACCTAGAATCATGAGCAGCACAGCCCCCTGTATCACCCTTTCAGCACACTCATATTCTACCTACCTACATTTTATTATAGAGCCACACCAAGGAAACTAGGTTAGAACCCATCCCTTGGAAATATTCAGAAAGAAATATGACATTCGTATCAGCAAGTTTATCTTCTGTCTCTGTCAGTGCAGTACCTTCAGTGCTGCAGGTATGATTGCTGCCTCCACATTTTTCTTTTCATTATGATGTGGATTGTTCATAGGAGGAATTTGTTGACAAGGTCTGTCTGGAGCATGTTGAAAGACAGGGCTCCTCACAACCACCAGTGACAGGAAGCAGTGCAAGTTTCTCCACAGTCCTCCATCAGCATGCCCAAAAGCACCAGTTCTGAGAATAATTGTGAGCTCAGTGCAAATATTTGTTACTTGAACTCTGTTAAGACCAGTATCCAGACAGGACTGTGGCTTTTGGCAAGGGATGTGTATGCCCAAGATTTTAACCAGGGAAAGCTACATCACTGTCAATGTAGTCCATTGACATTTGAATATGTCACAGGTTTCACACACATACTAGTCCAAAGTCCACCCTATTTTCATGCATCTGCTTTAATCTGGTATAAATTTTCTGGTATTCTTTCTTGGCTGAAAGAATGTCTGTTACAGTTTTGGTTGTAAGAGCTTGAGACAGACTGACCAGTGCATCCTGATAGGAAACATCCTCTACATTGTTTCAAGATAACCTAAACCAACAACCATGTGCCATTTTTCCATTTAAATGGAAATCATAGAGTCATAGAATCATTTGTGTTGGAAGGGACCTGAAATATCATCTGTTCCAACCCCCCTGACAGGGACAGGGACACCTTCCACTAGATGACGTTGCTCAAAGCCCCACCCCACCTGGCCTTGAACAATTCCAGGGATAGGGCAACCACAGCTTCTGGGCAACCAGTTCCAGTGTCTCACTATCCTCTGAGTAAAAGATTTCTTCCCAACATCTCATCGAAACCTACTCTCTCTTGGTTTGAAGCCATTCCTCCTTGTCCTGTCACTACATGCTCTTGTAACAAGTCCCTCCCCCTCTTTCTTGTAGGCTTCCTTCAGGTACTGGAAGGCAGCAATTAGGTGAACCCAAAGCCTTCTCTACTCCAGGATAAATAATCCTAATTCTCTCAGTGTTTCTTCACAGGAGAAGTGCTCCATCCCTCTAATCATCTTCATGGCTCTTCTTTGGACTTTTTAATTAATAGTTAATGAAATACTCATGACTATTATGCTTTAGAACAGAAGTGATTAAGAGTGATTAAAGTAATATTGAATTTTTTCATTTGCTGATATTGCTACTGTTCTAATTATCTTATTTTAATTTTCTATGTGGCTACAGAGAGGCTTGTTTTTCTTATTGAAATAAGGGTGTTGTAAGAGTGTGTTAATAGGGCAAATTTTCTGGCTTTTTACGAAAAAGTGTATTAATAACTCATAAAAATTAAGTCTGAAATTCTATTGTTTATATATTAAATCTAACATACGCCTTTGTAAGTGGCTAAGGTATATAAGTTTCTATTCTATTATTATATAGGGATTTTTTTTCAATAAGGGTTTTTTTGCTCATCTTTCTGTGGTTCCTTGCTTTAAAAAAACCTGTGCCACCTTGAATTGAATTACAATTAAATTAAACATACTTGTAATCTGTTACACATTAATTCTGAAATGTTATAAGTCAATCCAAAAAGAGCTCATTCAGATGATTGTGGGGTTGTACGCATGCTGGGATAGAACTCTCTGAACCACCTAGGCCAGGTCACTAATGAGATTCGGATGTATTTTTGAAATTAGCAATTTGTAATTAAAAGTTTGTCCTAGGTTACAATGTAAGATGTAACCAAAAGCATGTGTTCTATTATCGTCTTCAGAAGCTGTTAAAGCAGGTGGGGCAGTGTTTGTTATCTCCTACCATGACTCATCCCTGATAACTCCCTCCGGGAGGGATCTCTGTTAATGGGCAATCAAGGACCCGCTGCATGACTCATAGAATTACATCAGCCCATTGTGAGATGCCCCGCCCAGGGGGTAGGGGCCAAGCATTCCCACCTGGATATAATCTGGGGTTAGGAACAGCACAAATAGCCCTTACCTATGGGATTCCCAGAAATAAGAGCTACCGTTGGACCTTCAGGTGAAAAACCAGACCCTTTTCTACAGGATCACCATTTCAAAAGGACCACGTCATCTGAACTGCTACCGCCACCCTGACTAACAGGGTGTCAGGGTGTATCCTGACTCTGTCAGTGTTCTTGTACTATAGCATTTATTTTTAATTTTCCTATTAAATTATAATTCTGACTTGCGATCCCCCACTGGTTGGTTTTCAAACTAGTACTAAGTTGTAGCCAACATATGAAAATGACTTGTTCTAATTTGCTCTCTATGCCCAGTCATGACTATGTGACAGGCAACAAGCTAGTCAGACCTCTCAGAAAATAATCGTTACGAAATACCACTTAACTGGAAGACCTCAGTAAAAGCAGATACAGAGGCAAAAGTGTGACAGAGAAGTCAGCTCTGCAGAGATGAAGCTGAAAAGTGCAAGCATAGACAGGAGCATACGGAAGGGGAGAAGGATTCCTTAGGCAGGATCCCTTAATCCACTCATAAATTTCCAGTAAAGATAAACATAGCTCCGGACAGCTGGTATGGTAGAAGAAGCCAATGTTTAGGAACTGTGAGGTACTGCGTGAGGGAACACCTCACAGGCACCTAGAGATTAACATTAAAGCATGTTGTGTTAAAAGAGACAATACTAACTTTCTGTCACTGAATGAAAGTAGAATTGCAAATGCTGCGTTAGTATGTTTAGTAAACTCTGCCACGAGCTGCTGAAATGAGCTCTTCTCAGTCTGGTCAAGAATTTGTTTCCAGCTTAATTTTTTCAGGCTTTGCTAGTGTCTGTTGATGCAAAACTGTAACATACATAGAGCTACTCTCTGCGGCTTTCCTGTTTTGAGCTCAGTTCTGAGAACCAGTCCAACAGTGCTTTCAGCAGTGAATGACACCAGTGGACACCTCTTTTCCTGGACCTTTCTTCTGCCCATCTCCAGCTGCAGAACAGTTATCCCTCCACAATGTGTTTTCAGAGGTACTAAAAAAAATGCAGTTAGCATGTCTCCATAACAAAATGTGGGACACTTTGCAGCCCCACTGCAGGACTTCTGCCACTCTCCCTCCTAAAGTGCCCCTCCTCACACAGAGGGGTGGAGAGGTGAGAGGGCCAGCACTCTCTCAAGACAGTGGTATTTCAAAGCTAGCAAAGACTTCCCTCCTATTACACAGGGAGGGAATAAAGCCTCAGGGTGGACAGAAATTGAGTCAAGGCTGCTGCTCTTCTAACTGTTGCTAGGGGAGGGGTTACTGGCCCTGGGGGCTGAGATAGGTTAGTAAGTGGGTGGGTGGGTGCATGAGGGAGCCACAGGGGCTGGGCAGGGGCAGTCAGGCCTAACAGTAAAACCCTTCCACGTGCTACATCACCCATAAACAGAAAAAAGATTATGTGAATGAAGTAATTGCAAGAGATCACACACAGGAAGTCCAGCATCTGAACTGTAATGAACCTGTTGGGTTATGGTTTCCAGATTTTATCACTCACTGTTTCCCATCAATGACAGAGGCAGCCACTGTTCACATGAGTGAGAGAGTGAAAGTTTTGCCTTTGCCAAGTAACACACCAATTGGTGGCCACTGGGCTGCATGGTGTGGAAAGTCTCCTGTCATTTACCCCACAAGGTTAAAAGGGACTAATTTGTGTTTGCAACATTCTCTGAGACCCCCAGCTGTAAAGTGAGAACAACAGTACATTATTCTTTCCACTTTTATATATATTTCACTTCTTTCCCCCAGTTTTTCCCAGTTCTCTCTGTATTCCAGTACTGAGCTAAATCCCACTGACATCTTCTAAGGTCTTCCTTCGCACAGCCTTGAACAAGAACTGGGTCTAAGCCCCCACAGACCACGGCAGCAGGTGTTACTACACCATGGCCAGTGACCAACCCAGTTTTGTGGTGTCCAGTTTTTCTTGCCTGCATAGCCTTTATGAGACAGGGCTTGTTGTGCTCTGCTCAGAACTGTGGCATGGCTCCTCGTCAATAATCGGCGCCAGTAGGTTGTTATGCTGGATTTATTCATTCATGCCTCTGCAGCATCCCAAAGTTTACAGTATTTGGTACATATTAGTGCAGTAAGCAAAGAAACAGAGAAACCCTGCAATTGGACATTTCAAAATTGTTAGTTAGAAAAGACCTAGTGAATATTTGGAAGGTAATAGAATACAGCAAGCTAACCACAGATTTTTTCAGAAACACTCCAGGTCCTTCTGTTACTAGAAGTCTGTTGAAATCCATAGCCAGAATCCTGTTTGTTTTGACAGATGTTAGATAGGAAATATGTTAAAGAACTATAATTACACCCATTACAATCAGTATTTACACTTTTTGAACAAACTATTAACTAAAAGAGTGAGATTATGAACCAAGATGTGAGATTATTTAGTTAATTTGATCAAAAAAACCAAAACAATACCAAAACAAATGAAAAAATCCAAACCACCACCCCCCAAAAAAACCCCAAAAACAAAACAAAAAAAAATCTAGGGAAACAAGAAAGGTATTCTTTTTATCTCTATATTTGTATCTTTATAATGAAGACTAATTGGAAAATTGTTTCTGTGTTTAATATTTTAACTATTTGAAATTGAATTTAGATAAATCCTTAATAATGGTAAAATGAAGTATTTGGGGTTTAATAAGATCACAGTGAAATATTTGAATATTTTAAGCTTTTGTTCTGTTTTTTCTCATTCAGCAGACATCTCATTCACTACCAGTCTGAAACTCAATTTTTGTGTAAGTACATATTAACAAATGTTGCCTTATCCCAGGTACAATGAATACTTTCCCATCCCACTAAGAAGTAGAGTGGAATCCAATACAAATTATGATTTCTAAGCATCAGTTTCCTACTAAAGATTAGTAAAGGTGTTATCTGTGCAGATGTGAATATTTCTGACTGTTCTCATAAGGCTGTGTTGGTGTCAGCAAAGCTGTAAAAGTGGGAGGTACATTTCAAGGTGGCACACTAAAGCAGCAGCATCCAGCTCTAATGCACAGCACAATATTTATTAAAATACTCTTGACTGTTTCATGGATCTCTGTCTCTGGAAATTGTATTTTTTATCCAATCAATATATTTTCCAGTCAGCCGTGTATAAACTCCAGGTATGCCTCTTTTTCCACATTTTCTTCCAAAAGAAACAATCCCACGGTACTGATCAGCACAGATTAATGGCCCACCTGAATCTCCCTGGAAGACAAAGCAGAAGTAGCTGTCAGCGTGTGTCCTTTTCTCTCCAGAGGGGCATGCAGTGCCACCTGCAGTACACAAACATGTTTGGAAATGCTACCTCTAACCTTTTCCAGCCTATGAAATGGAGCAGTTGGCTTACATCAGTTCATGGGCGTTGGGTGAGGTATAAAGAGAGGTTGCTTTTCAAACCTGAGGGAGACTTTGATGCAAATGTTAAAGACCAGGAGGGTGCTATTATAACTCTGCTTCAAAATATATTTTTTATTGTTAGTGTAAATGGATTCTCACTTCTTTATCAATTGTCTCTTCTGGACTCAGCACAGAAGGTATCAAACGCAAGATCCAAACAGTCCCAACAGTGCTTTTGGGTATAAAGTTAATTCTGTCGTGGGATACTTTGCATCTATTCAGGTGTTGACTTCTGAAAAGGATCAGACAATTCAGACCCTGAAAGCTCTTGTTTTTTTCCCGTAACTACAGTTGGTGTCTAAGGAAAGAACCATACTAAAGAAATGTACCTGAAGTCAACAGATAATGCCAGGCTCAAATTCTCATACTCTCAATCCTGATAGATAAATCGACCCAAACGGAACAAAGTTTTAACACTTCTTTTTCACAGCAATAAAGTGTCTTACAAATGTGGTTAAATGATGATGTGGTTAAACTATCAGCCTCATAAGATGTCTAGCACTGCTTTTCTCCCAGTGAAAAGAGAGCCATTGTTAAATATATGTGTCCCCCACTTTGTAACTTTGCTTCTTACCTGGCAAGCATCGCGCAGAGAAAATATTCCTTTCCCTATAGCACACAACATGTCGATGGTAATTTTGGGCTTATTGGCATATTTTTTGTCACAGCTTTTTCTATCAACAATTTTAAGATTTGCCTCCAGGAGATACTCTGATGGCTTTCCTGATGATGTCTTTCCCCAGCCAGCCACCTTGCAGGGTGTGCCAGGTTCAACATCTTCAAAAGAGTCAGGCAGAGGCAAAAGTTGCACATATTCATTCAGCTTTGCAGTATTATTCAGCTAAACAGGAAAAAAAAAAAAGCTTTCTTATGCAGAGAGCAAGGGAAATATAATAGAGTTTCAATTGTCATTTAGTCTCATTTTAGTAATACTTTCCTTATAAATCACTTTTCACTATTTAAGAGCTGATCCTAAGGTTAATTGCTCCTTTGAAAATTCAAAAGACTTTCCACAGTAGCAGTACAGAAATATCCCATCTATGGCAGCAGTAGTGAGTTCAAGCCCAGCTTCCCATTGGATACAGTAGGAAATGTAAAACCTACATGGGAGTTAAGCTGTTAGATCTACATCCTGTTCACAAACCTAACTTGCCACTGAACTTCGGTGTTGAAATCAGATTCTGGTGCTTGACTGACAGAAAAGTCTCAAAGAACAGTACAATGTGCCCAAGAACAAAGATGAAAACAAAAGCTATAAGCAATTAGTCATGACAGCAGCAACATAACTGAGGAAAAGTCAGGTCTCAGTCTATCCAGACTGCCAATTTTTTCTCTGAGAGATTCTTAAGGGCTTAAATTATTCAAACTCTCTGTGTTTTGTTGGCCTTTGCCTGACAGATTCATGCTTCAGCAGAGGTTGGTTTAAGCCTGTAAATGAAAACACAGCCAAACCCTGACATTTTTCCTCAGAGTGCTTGATAAGGGCTCACAGCTACTGAACAGTTATTTTCAGTCTTACTATCACTGCACTGTAATTCATCTCACAGGTTGCTGTATGGTTCTTCGCTAAACAATTCTGGCTTTATACCTTAAAACAATGCACTCCAGCAAATCACGAATTTATAAAAATAAAATATCTTTACAGTAATTATTGCCAGTGCAGCTGGAAAGTTCCAAAGATTAAAGTTTATCCCAAGCCATTTAATACTCCATTACTGCAGAAATGTGTAGATGGGAGGTGAGCTCTCATACTAGTACTATCCCTGCTTCTGTGTCAAATTCAAAGGATTGTATAAATCTGTATCATTCAGGAACAGAGCTGGGATTTTCAGCTCTAGAAATACTACTTCCTGGTGATGCATTTTGGTTTTGTGTTCACAAATACCTTGGTGCACAGGATATGCCAGTGAAATGAGTCTGGACTACTTTACAATGAAGCAGAAGTAGAATGGTCGCTAATATCTGGGAGAAGGAGCTTCTCAGAGATGGGCTGTGATCAGGTACTTGGGACACAGATGCCTGTAAGTGCTCCAGCTAGCACAGAAAGGGACATGGGTGCCTTCCTCCCTGTGTCGTGGCCATGTCAAACTGGCGATGCATTCTAAGTACTAGAAACCAGGTTCCAGTCATAGAACCACAGAATCATAGAATCACAAAATGTTAGGGTTGGAAGGGACCTTAAAGATCATCTAGTCCCAACTCCCCTGCCATGGGCAGGGACACCTACCTGTAAATTCAAATTTGTACAGCCCTGCCCCAATTTGGCATTGGAGGATAATGTTGGCAAGGACATCTTTCCATGCTTCATTCCGCAGTGTCCCGAGCCTCGTCTATGTTGTGACCACTGTGTGCTCCTAGCGCTGAGTCCATATGTCCTGTACTATCCACACTTTTGCTTTACATCATTACCCCAAAAAATTAACAGTAAGTTTCATCTCCATGTTTACGTAGTCCAGCACAAGGTATAACCTTGGGATAGAGACGTGAGCCAGGCTCCATTGCATACATCCCTTCAGCATTGCCTTTGAAAAATTACTGAAGGATGTGCTTTGTGTTTTGATGGGGTTGCTGCAGTGAATGGGTTAAAAAGGGTGTTTTAGGGCACAGAATGGGCTTGAAATATCAACCCTGCTCACAGAGCCAGTGATCCTTTAACTTCACCTAGATTAATACAACCAAAAGCAGACTGATCTGTGATATTGTTCAGCTATCTAAACAATGTAGTCTTCAATATCAAAGAGTCGCCAAAATGATCATCAGCAAAATTCCTTTCATAAAAATACAACAGTAAGTAACACAATACCTTGAGGAGCATTATATCATTTTTCCCAGAAGGCCAGTCAAACTGACGATGACGAAAGATTTCTATAATCTCAAATATCTGCTGTTCTTTTTCAGCAATGGATACCTGATGAGCTCCAAGAACAACTCCGTATTCCAATTCATCTATTCTGTAATTTATAGAAAGTATAGGGAGAGAAAGTCACTAGAGGTACTGAGCAACATCTCTCAGGATAATCAAAAGACATATAACATGATACCATTTCATTTTACATCAACATGATTAAAACATAGAGAAGGAAATCATTCATTTCAATGTTTTGACATGAGCTTCTTCTTTCCTCTATAAGGTAATGTTTCTTTACTGTGAATATAGTTTAGTCAAATAATTGTATGATAACTGACCTCCAGAGATTTTCAGAGTTTGGAATTAATTTCATGAAAGTGCCTCCCATCTTTCTAAGGAGAGTTGCTTGCACAAGGACTGCTGCTGCTGATGCCTTTCATTAACCTCTGAAAGGTCTCCTTTGGATTTATTTATATTTTATTTTATGACTTAATCCTGCAAAGGATTGGAACATGCCTGGCACACATGTAGGTTGTCTTGCTGACATCAGTAACACATCAGAACACACATCAATAATTAACATTTACCCTGAGCATTATGCATACAGGTAAATGCTCTGCTGAAGTAAATATCTTTAATATTCATAAGTGTTTTGTCCTTAATTTACTAAACACAGGATTCAGCATATAAAGGAAGAAGGATGTATTTTGCCCAACCCAAGACAGCCCAATAGTGAATATTAAAAAACAGGAGAATGCTAGAATTCAAAGAGTTATATGTTCACTTCCTGCTAATAAACATTAAGAGTTAGGCAACCAAAAAATTCCACTCTGTTCCAAGCTCTCTAAGTATTGTCAGAAATGTATTTTTTAACATTTGTCTTTCTTCATTTTGCCTTGCTAAACTTAATGCAGCCCAATAATTTGACATTGCAGAACACATACTGCCAGTTTCCTGTGCTTCATCTTCAGAACATAACCTCACCATACACAGGAAAATTTATTCAAGCCAGAACAAAGATTTTATCAATACAAGGCATAAAAAACCTTTTTTTCTTCATTCAACATGCATGTCTCATTGAAAGACACAATTAATTTATTTGTATGTGAAAGTCTGCTTGTGAAAATAGCTGCAAAGGCAGTGCTGTAGTCCAAAAATCTCTCTTTTTATCTACAAAGCACAGTTCCTCAGAGAGAATTGTATAAGACCCTAAAAACTCCATCTCTGTGACTCTAACAGGTGGTTCACAGGCACAATCTCTCACACAGAGATTCATGTTGTTGAATTCATGCTGTTTTGCCCAAGAAAAAAATTATTTCAGATTTGATTAACACATAAGATCCATTAGTTAGGAAGTTGCACCTGCTAAGAGTAGACCAGGCACAGAACAGGAGTTGGTGGGTTTTGTGTGAGCATTATCTTACAGCTTAGGAGAAAGAAACCAGACTGATTCAGCTTGTCCCAGTGACAAAGACTTAAACTCAGCCCAAACCAATGTGCTGTTAGAAATTCAAATCAGTGACCAGAGCACATTCTCCACAGGACCAGAGATAGACAGTGCCCTTTCCACTGAACAGTTAACAAATCTGAATTTTTATAACTGTACTTGACTGGATATCTCTGACCTATTGACTGAAGAATGGGAGACTCCAGATCCCCATTAAGAAGTCCTTTACTTCCAAAGAGGAAGACTTGGTTTTGTTTTGTAAACTTCTAAAACAGAGCATGCTGGGAATGAATATTTCTGCCCTCAAAACCAAACCCGATTCAGCTGAAAAATAGTGAAAGTCAAATTCAATTAGAAGGAACGGTGTCCTCTATTTCAGACTAATTCATGAAAGAAGGCTGGCCAACCTGCCCACACTGCGTTTGAGGAGGTCAGGTTTGCACAGGTTTATGGTAACTGGTTTTCTTTCAGGTAGTTAAAACAAGAAGGAAAAATTGGAGAACTAAAATACAATTCAGAGAACTTTTTAACAAAAATAGGGCACTTTGCTTCCTAGCATGAACAGTAGATGTCCCCCTCACCTTGAGTCAGCTGTTCAGCAGCAGAGCTGACCTCGGGGTATCCCACCTGGGGAAGGCGTGCTTGTGCTCGCATTTAACTTGTTAAAAAGACAAGGTTCCTTGTCACAGTCATGAGCAACATTCTGGGTTTGCAAGCCCAGGTCACTTAAAACGAGAGGAATAGTGTCCCCGTCTAATTCAACTTCATCTCTCAGGGTATTTTGAGGCTTAGTCCCAGGCACAGAGGTAAGATTTGTTTAAAGCACCTTGGGACATATTCTTTAAGACATTGCTGTTTCAGATGCATAAAGAATTAATTCAGTCTTTTAATAGTGCAGTATTTATGGTGTAACGCTGGCAGGATCTGACTAACAAAGGTAATTGCATGCAATGCAGATCAGTAGCTTATAAAAACTTAAAACAGAATGACAAGTTCTTGGATCATTTTAGTGAGAGAACTGCAGCTTTTAACAATTTATAAAAGAATCAATATCCACCTTTCTTCACTTACAGGCTTGCATACCATGCACCACTTCAATGAAGAATTGAAATTGCTGCATTTTAAGATACTTACTTGCAATGCGCTGCTGTCAAAACCCATTGTTTTTCCACGAGAGTTCCTCCACAAGAAACATCTAAATTCTTGTTCTGGATAGCAGCCATAAAAGGCCAGGAATGAGGGTGCACTTTATGTCCTCCAATAATGTCTGTGCAGCCACCTGGAATGCAACAGAAGTGCATATTACACGTTATCCAGGGGAAGCGGGAATTTAGGTATTTTTACTCTTAGGTGAGTACTTGCATCTGGTCAGTAGGGTAACAGCAATTAGAGGGACCAGGAGAGCAGATCTTCCAGGTGACATAGTTGCTGCTGCTTGTTGACAGGAGCACTGTAAATTACCATGCACTCTTTCGTATTTAGATGTCCCCTACAGGAAATGAGGTTTGAAAGTTTTTATTAATAGCTCTCTCTCTTGAAACTTGCCTTTACATCATTAACATTGTGTTATTTTACTGCAGATTGATTTCTTTAGATTCGTTCTTCCAGTTTCTTTAAAACCTGCCTGTTTCTTGAATCATCTAATAAAACTTCAATAAAATCTAACCCCTGAATAAAACCTAGGTGTCTCGGGGAATTCAATGCATTTTTGGCCTTAAATGAGGAAAAAAAAAAAAAAAACACCACGAGAAGAATTAAACTGGCCATCTTTAAGCTGTGAAAAAAATGGGAGAATGAACGCAAGGAGAATGGAGGGAGGGAGAATGGAGGAATGAACGCAAGGAGAGAGAATGAACGCCCTGAAAAGGCTTCAGAGAACACCAGTATGAAGGAAAAATCAGGGCATATAGAGTACAAAAGTCACTTCTAAACTGTGGACCAAGATAGAGTAAACTCAGGGCACATAGAGTGCAAAGTCACTCCTGTGGACCGACATACCTCAGTAGCCAGCAATTGCTCCACAGAATTCCCCTGCCCAGGTAACATTTCCAGTGGAAAGACTGAAAAATACTCATATTTAAATTAATAAGAGCCACTGAGAACTGTCAAACATCTGTTATTTCATAACCTAAGGAATGTGGAATATAAAAGACAAGCCAAGACAAGCCACACACATGTAAGACAAAGCAATTTGTATTTTCTTAGAAATAATTTTAGGGGGTGCAGCTTTCAGATACAGAAAGTGCCAAATGCAAACAACACATCTAATCTGTGGTCATACAAAAAAGGTAAATTGATGAGAAAGACATTTCTATATTGCAGACCTCTGTGTCTGCATGCATGTTTTGCACGCCTTGCTGGTAAACCACAACAAAAAACCCCAGCCTGCCCTTGAGTGAAGGAGTTACAAAACCTGCTACCGTATTCTGTATCTTTAGAAAGAATAAGAAATATAACCTGCCCAGTATAATTAGCTCTCATTTTTATTCAAGAGTTACAGAATGGCAACTTTCAGTCTCAATCTCATTGTTGAATGAGATTGTAACATTGAAATGTTTATTTCTATGGCACAGAATCTTACTAGTTAGAACCCAGTTTGAAAACATGCACAGAACGCAGCACAATGTAACATAATGTTTCAGAAGACTCTTCCGAAGCTCTTTTCAAGGAAAACACATGACTATTAGAATTCACCACCTCTTAAAAGAGCCAGCTGTAGTCCCCAAAAAAGTCATTCTCCATTCTCCATCTAATCCCAGAATTATTCAGGCGCTGGAAATTACCCACAGGTAATCTCTTCAAAGAGAGTCCTAAAGGGAAAGTTATGTTTGTCCTTTATGACTTTGCCCTGCCAATAACTAGCTAGATTGGAAAGCAGCATAAGAGACAAAATAGAAAACAGATTCATGTTCTGGCCAGACAGAAGAAGGCTTGTGCTTCCACATCTAACACTGGATTCTTTCTGCCAAGTACAATCAACATCATAGAAGGAATGCTGACCTCCTGCAAGACTTTGAAGACTCCATGAGTTTACTACATCTACTTGTATTTCCGTGCTACTCTATTTTCCTGTGATATCACATAGCAAATAAATGGAAAGAGGAGCACTGAGTGAATAGCTGAGGCATAAGAGACAACCAGGTAAGTATCATGAGGCACTGGTACCAGAGAAAAAAATATAATAGGTATGCCCAAGCATATATTCTGCTCTTTCCCCAGCAAGTTCCTGGGAAATCTGCCTCCCAGCCACTAAGAGATGTGTCCAGACACCCTAGGGTGGGACTGGGGATGGGGCAGCCCAAGGAGAAGACAGGGAAAGCGTGGCAGCTCTGTTGTGCTGAGTTCCTGACAGCTGCCAGCTCTGCACCACTGTCCTGCCCTCCCTTCCCAGCCCAAGGAAACAGCCCTACAGCTGAGCTGTCTGAACTCAGGCACCAGCAAACATGAAAGGTTTAGAGGTGCACCTGAACTGGTGTTCTAAAATCACTTTTGATGCTCACCCTAAGCCCCACAGAAAGCAACATGAAGGAAAAAGAAACACAGTCACTGCAGAAGGAAAATTTTCAAAATAATTGAGTGTGAGATAAGGGATAGAGCGCCTCAACACAGTACTGGACAGAGCTGAAAGTGATCCACTGGCCCATGGGCCTAAAGCCCATAGGAAACTTCCCCAAAGGCAGAAGCTGGAAATAGAAGCTGGGTATACCACTTTTTCTTTTTCTCAGGCAGTGGCTTCTGCTGAGTGAGTGGCTCTGCTTTGTGGGCGCTGTAGGAAGAAAGGATGGAGTGTTTTGCCTACAATATGTCACTCCTCTTGAAGACCAATTGAGTATGCAACAGAGGAGATAAAAGAATTTGACTTGAGAAGGAAATTTTGCTTTGGGGTTTCCCTTTACATGCAAAAGGTCAACAGAATCTAAACTTCACCATAAATTAATTTATTGCCATCACCAAAGGAAACCAGCCAACTAATAGCACACCCTAAAATTTTATGTCAAAATTTCAGTCTCAACTACAGAAGTTACCAACTGAAGAGAGCTCTCTGACAAAAGCACTTGGGAACAAATTTTGATGCTGGCTATGTGCATATCAATCTGATCTTTAATACCCAGGCCATCAGGGATTTTGTGAATAGTCAGAGAGGCCATTCAGGAGCTTGCACAGGAAGTGATTAATTGATACTGAACATTAGTTTAGACTGCGTATTTTTAATTATCAGTGTCAATGGATCTCTCAGAATTGGAGGGGATTTTTAAGAGTCATGGATATGCTAGTACCTATAGAGTTTCAGAAAAAACATCTTTAGAAGTAATATGATTTAGAAGAAAATAGAAGCACAACTAGAAATTGAAAAAAGTATAAACAGGCTATAGAAGATTTGGTTTTAGCTAGAAGACATAGATTTACCTATAACTATTTCCTGGAAAACACCTAGGAACATTTGCTAATGTTTTATTCCATGTCTTCCAAATAGATTCTCCTTGAAAATAGATCACACAAACATGGGATGGTACATACCAAACCTCTTTTTTCTGGCCATTGCACCTCACATAGGACCACCCAAGGAAGAGCTTCACAGTGTCTAAAAATAGAGATACCTGTCTTCTTCAGAGAAATCACCAACAGTTATCCTCTGTCCCAGAAGGGAGGGCAATAGCAAATTTGAGCAAGATCTGCCCAAGGTTTTCTACAGGTGAAGCTCACATGGAGCTGGGCCAACTGAGCTCAAAGATATGACACAGCTAGAACCCAGAAGCTTTCTGCAAGCTCATCATAGGAGGGCTCCTTTCTGCAGTTTGACTGTAGTGGGGCTCAAGACTTCAAGAAACCTTCCAGTCTGTGGGACAGTGACATTTCAGTAGTAGGTTATAGAATAATTCATACTCCAAATTATTTAATATTGATGCTAGTTATTTATATTATTGGGTATATATATGCAAGTGAGGAACTGTGCCTTTACAAGGCTCTAAATAAGATTTATTCATAGAATCATAGAATATCCTGAGTTGGAAGAAACCCACAAGTACCAGCGAAGTTCAACTCCTGGCCCTGCACAGGACACCTCAAAAATCACACCATGTGCCTGAGAGCATTGTCAAACCCATCTTAAACTCTGTCAGGCTGCTGCTGTGACCACTGCTCTGGAGAGCCTGTTCTAGTGCCCAACCACACAGTTTTCAGGACTCAATTCTGTTTCCTGAAACTCAGCATTTAGTCACATTTGAGATGCTGTGGGTTTTCCAGACAGGGGCACAAGGCTGGCAAATCTGACACAGCATCTTCAGAAGACCGATGGCCTTCTGCACCAGACCTAAAACACCTCAAGACACTTTAAATATCATTATGCCCTTAGCTATAGGCCATGAAAGCACACCACACTCAGTGCTGTATGAATGCTCAGCCAGTGCAAACCTAATGAGGTAGGATCAGATACTGAAATGAGTAAACATCAGATTCCTTGGTTCAGAGGGTCTCCTGGGCAGAACAGATATTTCATTGATGGGGAATAGACTGGAATTCATGTCTGACCTGGAAGCCACCTGAGGTGTCTGGAATGAAACTATACAACTTCACGTGGAAAACTGAATCAGCCTAAATTTATGTGAGCTGAGTCCCACTGTGTTTCAGCCCAATATTCATCCATCAGTTCTCCGCAAATGCTACAGAGAGGACACGAAGTGGGGCAGAGCCTGTCTTCACACCACAGCAGATGATGCAATTTCTCACTAACGCTTCTGCTGTAAGGTACATCGTTGGGGTGGGTTTCTGTCTTTGTCATGGTTACAGATGTCAAACATCCTTAAGAGGAAAAACAAAACCCACATCCTCTTTATTTCTATATATAAATAGATAGATAGATAGATAGAGAGGTAGTGAATAAGTGAGTAAGGAGGAACATCAGACAGAAATCATGGGTGCTTTCCTCCCTTGGTACACCTTTGCTGCTGTTATTCTCCTGGTAATTCATGGGGGTAAGTACAAAATTTAATACTTTTGAAGGTAAGTGCTGACGTACAGAGCTCCAGTTAAGCCAACATGTATTAATGTAAAGGAAGTAGTCACAATTATTATTTGAATTCTTTTAATTAGTTCTTCTCCACTGTCTGCATATGCTCGATCTTTCATACAAACAAAATAATTTCTGAATGGGTAGTGTTAATGAAAGATGCACAGAGGCCAAGCTGTTTGGAGGATTTTGAGTAGAGAGCATAATGATTATCTGATCTTTCTCTCCAGAGACATACACATACGTTAATTGCTTGATTTTTTCTTTTTCTGAAAAACAGATTCACGTAATGTGACTTACACTATATAGCCCTGTTTCCAGGTACAATATTTGTCATGGGGTAGATCTGAGGTTGTTACTCACAATGAAAGCTAAGAAATTGACCATATCAGCAATCTTCAAGAAAACAAAACTGGGCAAAAGCAACAAAACTTTGGCAGGGTTTTTGCCCAAGCTCACCCCAATGATCTCATTTCAGTATTATTGAAGTATAAGGAAGCAGTACTGCTGAGTAGTTTTTAAATTCTACCCTGAAGACCATAATTGTGATGAATGTACATACTTGCGTGTCTGTACACTTTCTAATTGCATTAGCTGTGTTTTCTAAGAGACTTGGAGTGTCTTACAGTATTTGTTAGCCCAACTGTGTGTCTTGTGGCTTATTTTTCTAGGTTTGTGTGCAGATATCATTGGAGGAAGTGAAGTAGTACCACACTCGAGACCATTTATGGCCCTAATCAAGGGACCAAAAGGGACCATTGTTTGTGGAGGAGCTTTAATCAAGGAAAACTGGGTGTTAACAGCTGCCCATTGTAAAGTGTAAGTTCTTACTCTGATTCTGAGATTGTCCTTAGTGAGTATCTTGTGTCTCTGTTCAAGCAGGATATTTTTATCCATTTATCATGACCATGATCATGTTCTGATTACTGTGCTTTATAGTTTTTATCAGCATATGTGTTAGTGAGTAAAAAAATGTTATAACAAGGTATACTGATCTTCACAGTTTCTAAAGAGATATTTAAAAACTTCTAGCTGCATGCAACATAGAATAGTGACACCAAAGCAGTGAATTTGGGGGAAAGTTTTATCTCTATTTTCTCAATCAACCAGTGCGCTAGATGAGAGGAGTGTCCATTCTAAACTGCTGCTCTGAGAACAAAAACAAATTCTTGTAATTTTATTCTGTAGAAGATATGTAGTTCAGCATAGAAAGAGAGAGGATGTGGTGAGCACAGGAGCAAAAATCCTCCAAACAGATGGCAGGAGACACTGAGGGATCTCTGCCTTACTTGGTATGTTGGCTTGCCAGCCAGTCTTTCTTCTCCTGCCCAAATCAAGATGCAAATGGGTATTTGGCTCTACCGAGTCCTTCAGCAAGGCAAGAGAGGTGAGTTTTGAATTACACATCCCACTCCTACTTGCTTTTGTGGGGAGGACTGAAGCTGCTGCTGAGCCAGACCTCACACAGGCTCTGTCAACAGCCTGACCAAGAGCAGTGAACCATTGGACTCTGCAAACGTTAGAGAAATGTATCCATCACTCCTGTCCTTGTCCAGACAGGGAGATATATGGGACCTACTACAGACAGAGCTCCGGGCCCAAAAGCTGTGTATTAATATAAAGTAAAGAATGTTTCCAAATGAGATTGCATTTAAGAGAAAATAAAACTAATTATTAACTTAATGATGGCTCAGTCAACAGACAGCTCTCAATAGATGAAGGAAAGGAGTGAGCACTTTCCCAGGGTTGTGTTTTCCACAGTAAGACACGAATAGGGGCCAACACACACATCTGCTCCAAGAATATTTTCCCATTCAGCTGTAAGATGCACTGTTTGCCCAAAAAGAGCTGTACCTGTGGTCAGATAGTAACATCTGCTTGGCCAAGGAGTGCTAGACTTCTGGTGTCTCTGTCAGAGAGCCGCAGCAGGCACAACCCTGCCACCACTTCAGGATCTTGTAAGTACAGGAAGTTACAGAAAAAGTTAGAGAAGAGGAATGAGCCACCTCTCACAGGTTCAGAACACAGTGCTGAAATCTGTTAGAGGAGAGCAATAGTACATTTCGATACAGTAAAGATATCTCTGAACTAACAGTGTTGTGACCTATTTTCCTAAATTTTCAGCTCAAATTACAGAAGGTGCAGTTGGTGAGACAAGTACCCACAGCAAATCTGATGCATCCACCACCCATTCAGTTCCCAAAGGGAAACAATAGGGATAGATCCAGAGTCAAGTACCTGAAACCTGGGAAGATGAAAAGAGGATAGCATGAATTTTGATTCACTGAGTCACTTTTTTCTTTCAGGGTCATCTTTTAGATATTTCTAAATTGCTGCTGTTTTTCAGGCACAAGAAATTAGACTATAGCAGCTGGACATTATAGCACCACATTTAACAGCAAAAAATTTAGAATTACATCAAAGTGAATCCAAATAACCATGCTGTCCTCTCCTCAGGGAAAAAAGTAAAGTTATTCTTGGAGCTCATTCATCGAAAAAAAGTGAAAAAGAACAGCAGACTTTTCGGATTGCAAAATACTTTCCCTATCAATGCTACGACCCCAGTACCAAGGAAAATGACATCATGCTGCTGCAGGTACAGATAATATCATTTGTGGAATATACATCTCCTACATTGAACTATTTTCTTCCTCCTTTTGAGGGAGATGAGCTAAGGGAGTTTCTGGTGACTTTTTTTCTGGTGTGCTAATCCAGCAGCCTAGGGAACTGGGGATGCACTGGAAACAAAGGCAATCAACAATGCCTCTAATGTTTGCCAAGGCTAGTAGACAAATTCTGGAGCTTGATCAAGATATTTCTGTTTCTGGCTTTTCAGTAAAAGAATAGATTTACACAGATAAATCATTTGGTTAAAAACTCTAATGTTCTGTCTGAGAAAGAGTTCTAATTTAAAATGTCTGACTTCTCTGATCCACAATTTTGCCAGTATCAGTAATTACTGTTATTTTGTCCTCTCAATGGTCTGAGAGCCAGAGAAGTAAAATAAGATGTTTCTTAAAGCTAATAGATCAGCAGAAGGTAAGTGGGCTTTCATGAAACAAAGAACACTCATTTTCCTCCTTCTTACATTGATGACATAAATACTATCACAAAGAATGGAGGAGTCTCAAAAAGGGATTGCTGTGATTACCATAATGGGAAAGATCCAATGGTTAACATGCAAGGGCCTCTATTAGACTCTGCCCCATAATACCTATTTTCCATATCTTCTACAGCTTCGGGGAAGAGCAAAACTTAATAAAGCTGTGAAACTGATCCCCCTGCCTACCTCAGATGATGATCCCAAGCCAGGAACAATTTGCACAGTAGCAGGATGGGGCACAACTACCAATTCTCCATACGGATATCCTGCTGCCCTGAGGGAAGTCAATATCACTGTCATCAGCAGGCAAACCTGTAACGATAAAAATCATTATAATGGCAAACCTGTCATAACAGAGAACATGATATGTGCAGGGGCTACGAAAGGAAAAAAGGACTCATGTAATGTAAGTATATTTCTATGACTGCCTAAATTGTATAATAAAAATAAAATATAATGTACTAGTATTACACATATTATACATCACACATTTCTGTCTCTCTTCAAATCAATCAATAATTTTATCAAATATCTGTGAATTTACCAAGGCTTGTTCTTCTAAGCCTTAAAATCAAAACTTTAGATGGGTAAATTCACCTTCACAGCCTTTGGATATCGCAGTTGTATCCAGGCATGGCAGATAGCTATCCTCATCTTCAATGAAATGAGTTTAATACCAGAATGTCCACAAAACAGCTTATGGGCCCATTCTCAAGCACCTGACCTCAGTGGAACTACTTCTTTGTTGTCATAGGACTTTGAAAGTTGTTTTGCTGACAAAAAGCATTTTGATTGGGTCCCTAGTCAAGTACACAACTGTGTAAGAACTACCACATTTTAAAAGATTTAAATATTGCATTTTAAAAAGTTACAAAAAAAGGTATCAGTTTCTGAAAACTTACATTTTCCACGAGGAAAGTTTTCAGCCATTTTTCTTCATTTTCAAAAAGACTAACTCTTCCTTAGCACTGAGCTAGATTAATTCAGCATTAAACACACTTGAAAGATTAGATTGAAGTGTATGAAGTCCTTTTTTTGTTTGTTTGTTTGGTTTTGATTTTGTTTTGCTGTTGGAAATCTTAATTTCCAAGGAGGAAAAAAAGATCCCTAGTAACACTGGCTACTTTTTTATTTACTGCATGTGTCTAGTGAAAATTTTATCTAAAATAAACTTTTTTTATCTTTTGTTAGTTTGACTGACAATATTTTCCCTTTTTCTAGGGAGACTCTGGTGGACCTTTAAGATGTAATAACGTGATGAGAGGCATCACTTCGTTTGGGAAGCCAAAGAAGTGTGGCAATCCTGATGGCCCCGGTGTCTACACTCGACTCACAAAGAGATACCTGGAGTGGATAAGGAAAACCATAGGGGGGGCCTAATAGATTGGGCTTGGGCCAAGTGATTTGTGTCAATGAAATAGGCTTTTATAAACACCTTCATTAGTCTGGTAAAAAAGGTAATCTCACGCTGAATTTTGGCAGCTTGATGTAGTTCTGCTACCACAGCATTTATAGCTTATACTGTCAGCCATGGAGTCATTGGGGGTATTTGGGGCTGGGGATGCCAACATCCCTGTAGTGCATGTTCCCACTGAGCTCTGCACAGATTAGTATTTCAGATCAGGAGTCTCATCCTTGTTTGTGTATCCTGCATGCTGAGTTTGTACTGCACACTTCTGTGTCTGGACTTCTGCAAAAACCCTGAAAGTTAGTGATGTGCTGGGTACAAGTCCAAGCACCTGAAAAACTTTGTTTCTCTGCAGCAAAGCTCCTGGTTTCACAAGTGTAATGGACTTGTAAACTTCAGAAAATTGAGCTGCAGTATCTGCATTTGTCTGTGGGACATAAGTATTAATTTTCTGTCTTGTATTTGAAACCTCTAGATTTTATCCCTTTATGTAGTTTGGATTTAATAAAGAAATGGAAATGAAAATCTACTGCTTTCAGCTATCAATTTGTGTGGAAAGCTCTGTCTTTTGCAGTACAGATAGTCTGTGTACTATCTGTACAATCTGACTACTATCTGCACAATGTTCTGTACATGTAATATGTTTGCAAAATATATCAGAATAAGCAGCATTTTGTTAAAAAAATCATCTGAAAATCCATGCTTCAGAGAAATGACAGGAACTGTCACAGTTCAATATGATAAAGCGCTGTGGATAATATAAAGCATTCTTAATTTTATTATGCCAGTACTGCTGTTACAGACATGCAGTAAAATATTTAAGTGCTTCAACAAGCACTTGTCTAGCAGCAAATAGACCTATTGTGAAAAATGTTTCTGCCTGCCTCTATATTAACAGACTTGGGCATTTTCAATGCCATGAGCACCTCAGAAAGGGCTTGGATTTATTTTGTGTTGCTTCAAGAGGTTTTTGCTTGGAGGTAGACATTCGCTGAGAGAAAGCAGAGAACATTCAAGGGTGGAGAAATTTTGCATTGATTTTAATTAAAAAATTGTTGCTCTGTCCACCATGAGCAATTAAGCACCACTTACAAACAAAATGGGAAAGTACAAACTAAACTTTTTTACACAACTGACTTTACCTGATGTTGTTAAGAAGAGACAGCAGTTTTCTCACAGAGAAGTAAGGAAAGGTGAGGATGAAGAAGGCCTAAACTATAGGGGTCTTTACTGATGATGAAGTTTTGA
This sequence comes from Daphoenositta chrysoptera, assembly GCA_013397915.1. Classification (NCBI taxonomy): domain Eukaryota; kingdom Metazoa; phylum Chordata; class Aves; order Passeriformes; genus Daphoenositta; species Daphoenositta chrysoptera. The sequence continues at coordinate 87,398 of VZRO01004998.1, read as the reverse complement.
TGATGAGATACATCCTTTTTTTCCATTTGTTACAAAACATTACACACTCCAAACTTTCCACATTCCTATTCTTATTCCTAAATGTTTTTTCTCACTCTTGGGGCGAACACAAAAAAATACACACAAAGGGAGACACAAACACAAAAGCAAAGCAGGAGCAGAGAGAAAGATTCTCAGCCAAATAAGATTGCATAAGTGAAACTGAGAGGAGAATTTGCCCCACTGATTACTACCAACACCCAAAGCAGTGACTTGATTCCAACTTTAAACACACAGGAAATGAGTAAATTCAGACTTTTTTTTATTCTTGCAAACTACCAAACAATTGCTTAGGCAAAAACTAATTCTAAAAGCCTTCAGGAAACAAAAATATCCTTATCAATCTGTAGCCCACCTAGGGCTTTTTCACCCTTTCCATACATTAATCTTACTTGGTTTCTTTGCTCATATTTTCACTGCCTTTCTTTCATCTTGCTGTTGCATTATTTCATCATTCTGTTTCCTCTTTGGCCTGATTTTTCTTCTTCCCCAAAAGTCACGAACAGCACCCTTATCAGTGGAAAATTCCTCTCAAATCCTGTCATTCAGTATTTCTCCATTTTCCATACAGTAGTTCTGAACCAAGTGTTGGAGAACCTTAGAGATCAGGAAGGAGAGGTTCTGACCAAGGAGAAGTTTACAATGCATAAAGAAATGTGCAACAGAAAAATGGGCAGCCTTCTTCTTCTACCTTGAAATTTAGGACCTACCCCAAAATACTTTAATTTTTTTTTTAGATGGATGTTTTTAGTGAATTGTGCAAAATAAGCTTTTACAGTTGGACTTACATGGTAAAAACAAAATTCCAGCCTCTGTCACTTCTGCCAATAGTGTAAACCTCTAGAAAAAAGAAGAAGCAAGAGCAAAAGAGAACTGAATTTTCCTCTAGATGGGGAATTTCTCTGCTCAAGAAGCATGATATGAACCCGTTTACAACAGAGTTTCACCACTGTGGAATGGAACCCAAGCGAGCTAAGAAAAATGCTATGATAATTTGATGTCATTGTTTTCTTCTCACTGTGGCTGTATGAGATAATTGGAGGGAAGTAACAGGTACAAACTGCATTACACAATATAACATATATGTAGATAGCACCAAGTCGGATCCCATAGGGCCAGAACAGGGCACTGTCTGCTAGACTAGTGGTTTTAAGCGTAGAAACAAATGGATTTCTCAGTGATTACATTATAAACAACTGCTTTGTCTTATTGCTATACCTGAGAAAAAAGACACATGCTCTGTATGAGCAATGAAGTTTTTTCCTCATGCAAAAATTGGTTTTGACCTGAAGTTTTGGATTCTATATGTTGTACAGTGCCCCACCTCGGACAGGACTCTAGGGATGAAGATCTGAGTTTAGCCAGCTTAAATTTCCTTAAACCTCTGTGCCACCCCTGGAGACTCAGCCTTCAGGGCATACAGACCACAGATATGCAGAACAAGTTGACCTCTTAGAAATGGGTTCTGATTTCTGTCTCTGCCTAGGCCTGAGCAATATATGAGACATACAACTGGCAATGAGCTAAAACAATACCAGGAGAAAGTCGGGATTCCAAATTTTGACCAAGACTTCATATGTTAAGACCTCAGCACTGGCAGAATGAGGCAGCTGTGCAACAGCAATGGTCAACTTTCAGCAGCTTCACACTCTACACATTCAGAAAAGAAGCACTCCAATATATGTTCAATTTCACTACAGATTAGTTACAGGCTGGAATACACACTTAGATGTCTTCTCAGACATGGTCACATAACAGATCTACAGGTCACACAAACAAGGTTCTCTCATAGTTATGGGCTGTTGAAATCAGTGGCTTCTCCCACTTTTAGGTATTATGCTACATCTGGGGCAATACAGCTTGACTAGTCACTAATGAGAGATAAGTTACTAAGATATGAGGAGTTCTTAGACTGAGAAACATGTACTTAACATATACTTTTGACTCTTCGGCATCCAAAAAATAGGCATGGTTTCAGTACTGATCAGGTCCTTCCATGCTACAGTCTCCCATCCTGTGTCATACATCTCCTCTTATACTGGGCAAACCAATGTCATTTAGGTGCTGCCAGAGAGAATTTCTGTGTGAATAAAAAATAAAGCATGAGTAAAGAGAGTAATTCTACTCATTTTTTAGCAATCAAAACAAGGAAAAATATTTTTAATATTTCTAAAATCTCTTAAACAATTTAAAATTCTATTTTGATTATTTAAACCAGATTCTAATTGGCTGATAAAATCTCCAGAAACAAACTTGTTCGTATCAGAAAACAGGTACAGTGTAAGTTAATTCCCATTCTTAGACATCAGCTTCTTGGTAGTAATTTCTCAATTGACCACCAATATTACCATTTTCTAATCTGCTTTGGAGACCACGTGAGATGACACCAGAACCCAGTAGTTTAGTAGCAGGTTTATTGCAATCTCTTACTAGGAAAAACAGATAAGTGGTCTCAACCTTCCAGAGCTAAGGTTAGCAACCACGTGATTTATAAACAGCACAAGATGAGGTTTGAAAAATCATGAGAACTAAAGACATGTAGGTTTCCCATTCATTTACAGAGATAACTTGTGTCCCTGTCTATCTCTTTTCATGCATTTGACCACAGTGTAATTTTCCGTGAACTGGCATTGCTCTACTCCCCTAATATCCTATTCTTCCCCAGCTACAGGAAACATTCTAAATAAATATTCACTTGTGAAAAGAAAAAAAAAGAAAGGAATCCAAACAATACAAGTTTCTGAGCTCAGAGGGCTTTTAATATAAAAATGGAAGAGTGAATCCTTATCCCTTGCCCCTGATCATTCCTAAAAATGAAAACAAAGCTCTGAAGGTGTCTCTGGGCAGAACACACTGTGAATAGCACTACTGACCTGTATCTGAAAATCTTCTGAGGACCATCCTAACATCCTTACTTAGCTGCTGCAGTGTACAAGTCTTGCACAGGCAAACCTATGTTAAAGCCCAAGGGGTTTCTTCCTTGTGAGCACGAAACAAAATTCACAATATGGTGACTGCTGCACTGTTTGCTGGCAACTATAATTGAACTGGTACCCTTAAGAAATGAGTGAATTAACAGTTGTGTTTGGCCCTAACAGCCTGTTCCTTTGACTATGTCCATCTGAATTCTTAACTACCTGATTACATAACTATGCATAATAATAAATTATTATGTAATTGTTTATATTTTCAATCATTGTCAAACATAGTGGGTGGGTTTAACAAAAAGAAACAATTAAAAATCCAATAAAGACAGTTTCCTAATTATGCTAGTTATCATTACCATTATAAAAACAATAAATAGCTCCCAATAAATAATTTATATTTAGTTACATATTTAACTTAGAGCTCTAGGAGTATTTAGACAGATTCCATTCCATGATTTATGAGATATACAGAACAATACAGACCCCTGAATTGGTCTCTGCTGATCGTAGTCTTTGAATGATTCAAGGCAATATACATTAATTAGTATGTGTTTACCAATGGGAATGCTAAGATAATGTAAAATTCATTGCAAGAATCAAAGCTAAAAGCAGGACCTAACACTTTATGCTGGCGCTTTACACAGGGTGGATTCCTTCCATGTTTGTTAATTTAATGAAAATATACATGACATTATTCTTCAGAGTTAGAATATTTTTCCTTTAGGGTAAAACAAGATACTAACATTTCACATGATAGACTGATAAAGAAAATTTTGTTCTCTTAAATAAATTGTAATATCTTTTGCCATGTTTCTATTGGAAGGAAGACACATATTTTGAATTATTGAATGGGCTGAATACATTAATCACTGGCTTTCAAGAAAGAGAAGTCACAAGAATGAGCTCAAATAACCATCATTAAAAAGCCTTGTTGCTGTGCATGCTCTCCCCAGAGCTGTGCTGTTTTCACAGACAAACCATCCCATCCACTGCAACAAAAATGAGCCTACTCTGATCTGGGCTCAGGGCTATATGAAAGACTCTCCCTTTGTGACCTGTAAAATAAAATATGTACAAAAGAAAAGGGAACATACATCAGAATTCTACACTGATTATGCCAGTCATTTTCACCACACACACCATGGCTTCTTCCACTTTTACTGCAGCAGAAAAACATGCTGCATAGGATGTGGGAAACTGTCATCATCTACTGACTGTCTTCATAATAATAAGGACCTGAAGGAAATATATTCTTAATAGGGAGTAGGCTTCAACTGACTGCACCACTTTGAGGAGACATTTCTGTCAAAGGAACACATTGAACCTGAACTATTGTTCTCCATGCATTCACAACATCAGTCTCATCTGTGTTTGGTAATGTCTCTCACTGCTGAGCTTTTCCATCTGGCTGCACAGGCCTTGCAGACAGCTTGCAGCAGCTGATCCAACAATAATGAGATACTGTCTCCAGCTGCCCAGTCATTACTGTTAAGGAGATTTTTTAACAGTGATTCCACTAACCCATTTAGTGGAATTGTGTTTTGAGTTTGTCTGCAGTTGTAGTAAACCTTGGGACCTACACGCTGAAAGCAAAAAGCTACCCAGTCCAGCAGCATAAAGAATGTACAGAACTCATTAATGTGGTTGCACAAAAATCTCACCCACGAGAAGCCACTGAATTTGAAGTGAAGACAGAAAGGGTCTGAAACTGAACTGAAACTGTTGAGAGATGCATTTACCTCATTGCTCTGCCATAGACTTCCTGTGTCTTCTAGAGCTATGTCAATGCCAAGAAAACCCATGAGGTTTTTAGGCACACGGCAGGAAGAGAAATTTAAAGCCTTTTTCCTTGAAGTTACTTTTCTGCCTGGGTGAGTTACTGACAATCACACTGGTAAGATAGGCCCCCAAGGGGAAAAAAAATCTTCTGAGTAATAGTTTCTAAAAAAGTTGAGATAAACCACATCCTAAAAGGAAGCGTGAAAGTAAGAAGTTATGTGTGACCAGCTGAAATGAATGTGAATGACCTGTGTCCTCCCACCACTCGTACCTGAGTTCTCCATGAACACAAGGGAATGGCACTTCTCCAGCTCAAGATATTACAAGGATAAACGTGTGAGGAACTGTAAAGCCCTCTGAAACTCTGGTACCTGATGAAGGCCCACAGGACTGTCGCCAATGGGAAGTTTGCTATTAATTTGTGAAGCTGCTACAGTGGCTCTCTGGAAACACCGGGACTAAATGCAAATACCTGCTGTCCTGGTGCTGAGCAACATGTGTTCCTCCTAAACCTTGTGACTTGAATTTCAACACCACCACTAAATTATTTCAGCAGAGATTAATTTTCTGGCTTTGCTCCTTTGCTAGTCATTGAAATGAACACAATCTTTGTCAGTATTTAGGACCGTGAGTTTACAATGGTCAGTGAATTCTTTATGCTGTGTCCATTCAGTGTCTGTAATGACTTTGAAGGAAGATCTTGAGTTGTAATATTTGGAGGCATCCAAAACTATCCACAACGCTGATTGAAATTTGATTAATAGTCTAAGTCAAAAAGCAGTGAAGGGCAGTAGGGAGAAATCAGACAAGTCGAAATTATTTATTTCCATGGGTTTTGAGTGGAGTTTTCTGGGTTTATTTCATTGTTTCAATGTTCGGGTCAGATAATTTTCAAAGCAATTACGTATTTTATTTGCCTGGATGTTTTCATTGATCTACAACAACTTTTCTAAGGGAAGGACATTACAGCCAAAAATTTATTTTTTTTTCTAGTAAATTACTCTAATATTTCTATCAGAAGTATCTCAAAAAAGGACTCAGTGCTATAAAAATGTTACCATGTTTCAGCTGTCATTCCGTTCTGAGTATGCTAAGTGACAGTCAACCTTAATTACTACAGTGTTCAACTGGTGCTGAGGGGTCTTCATTCTTAGCTGGGGTCTTCAGCATTTGCAAGAGGCTTAAACAATGAAATTCAGTTACAATTTATCAGATCATTTCTGTGGGTGTAAAACTTATGAGGTTAAAAGTGTCTGAGGCTGCCTTAGAACCATCTCAAAATCATCCATCACAGTATTTATTCTGACCATATTTTGAGACATCCACAATTTTTTCCAACATTCAATTGCTTATAGTAAGTTAATAGGAGTCTTCATATGCAGGAATATGTCTATGTAGCAGTGATCTGGGTTTTTTGTTCATGAAGAGTACCAGAGACAAGGAGGATTAATACCCAGAAACAACTTATGCACATGGTGTAGCCCTACAGCACCACAGAGCAATACAGAGCTACAAGGAAATCCCAGTTTTTGTAGCAGTCAGCAGGGTGCAACGGAAACACTCTGCACTGCATTTCTTCACAGCAAAATCCTTCATTAAAACACAGACATGTCTAAATAATGCATGGAGATTTGGCTTAGAAGTAGTTTGAAAGCTGGTTCAGTATGCTCACATCATGAGAGGCAAAAGCAGTCACATCTGGTTTATGTTGTCTAGAAGGTCATCAGCCAGGATACACTGGAAGCAACCTGAAAGCACATTCAATCCTGGCCTAGTAAGCCTTAGGAAGAAGTGGAAATACATATCCTGCACTGCCTTAGGAATTATAGGAAAGAATCCCGCCATTAAAAACAAGGAATTTCACAGAAGCAATTTTTACTACAGTCTTAGTAAGTCAGCTATTACAATCCCACAAATCAGGATTGTGCACATGAACAATGTGTAGGTGACTGCTCTTCACTCTCTTTTTTACATTAGGTATGCACTTGCAAAACCAGACTGATTTGACAGATAAATAACTGAAATACTTGCCATAGAGTTCTAATGAGTTGATAAGCATGAGATACCTCCATATTTTCATCTGAGGAAGGCCTTGTCCCATCATCACTTCACTGGATAACCAGAGGAAGGCAGAAATCTAATACAATTTAAAATTCTGCTTTAGTTTTCAGAAGGGTTTAACATATACCATTCAGAGGTTTGAAGTGCAATCTGCAATGTTTAAACAAGCTACTGAGAAATAGTCCCAGCAGACTATTTACTTATTTAGACGGATCATTTAATTGTTTGCAACTCTTCAAAGTACAGTTGCTTTATTGTCCTGTCTAAACATGGTAACAGCCTGTCAGTATAACACCAAAGCCCTCAAAACACATCTTCAGCTTAGTTGTAACAGCTCCAGTAAATCAAGTTATGCTGCTTTACTACAGCTGTGAACCGGTTCCTATATCTCCTAATATTCAAATTCCAGAGACAGATGTTTTCTCTCTGACTCTTACACCTCTCCTCACCCCAATGCTCTGGGAATTTTTCTTCCCCTTCAGCATTCTCTCCACACTTAGAGTTTTGTCCAAAACTATTATTGCCAGCAAGGAAAGATGATGAAAAGTGTCTGGCTTGAGGACTATCTCCTCTTCAATCACTTCTGCATGGAGACAGAAGTGGTGAATGAGAAACAACAAACTGCTTGAGTCAATCACACACTGTAGTGCTGAATGTAACACAATTGCACATCCAGAGAAAATCCTGCTGTTCCTCTTACTGCAGAACCACCCTCTAAGTCAGTGGGAGTTTGCCAAAAGCGCACAGCTATACAAAAAGAGCATAGCTTAAGTATGCAGACATTTCATCATTTCACCTGCAAATCTGTAACTGCACTTTGGATTATTTTCTCACTATTTCTGTGCGAGATGAGTAAAATCCCATCTTTCATTCCACCTCCTGTAGCAAGGACTTTTCACTGCCAAGGACACCAATTTATAGCCTAAAAAGTAAAAAGAAAACAGATGCCAGAATAGATTAGGAGGTTAGCTGGAAGAACAGAGGAGCTTTAAGTTAAAGTCTAGTTGTAAAAATGAACTACAACAAGCACACGAAATGTACACTCAGGGCAGTGTAGGATCCCAAAACTTCAAATGCTGCTTCCCTTGCCCTTGTTTCATAGTCTACACTGTCCCAAATACCCTCATAAAACTCCAGCTTTTCTGCTTGCCCTTCAGAGGCCTCAGACTCACACCTCAGTACCAGAAGAACCCAGCAGGACAGAGTCTTACTGCCTAAGCCAAGCCATAGCAGAAGTCTAAGCAAAGTGGCCTACAGGGCTTACAAGAGACTTGGTTTCTCCTGGGATATTTCCAGAATATGCCTAAGGCCCAGAATCTACCTGAAGAAAAGCTGCTCAGATCTCAGTTCCACCTGTTCCAATAAATTTCCCTGACCCTTTAGCCTCAGTGCTTCAGTCCAGCCTCAGACACTTTTGGGAGGACAAACAGCTTGTAAATACTGGACTCTCCTGCCTCTTGTTACTAATACCTGACCTATCTCCCACACAGATAGGGACTTCATAAACATAAAGAATCTTAAATAGTTTCATTTAAAATTTCGTTCTTCAGATTGTTTGCCACCAGCAACAACATGAAGATATGGGCAGGAGGGCAAAAGGAACCTCATAAATTAAATTAATTGCAGCAGAAATCGTTTTCCAAAACTCCAAGAATGGAAATATCTTGTTTGCAAACTTTTAAGCATTACACCACCAAACTTTTCTGTGAAGGTACGTAGGTAGAAGAAAATGTGATAAAGGTTATTTCAGTTCAGCAATATATTTACAAAGGCCTACTCATCCAGTATCAAAGCCCTAGCAAACTTATCTATGAGGAGAACTGGTTTTAAAATAAACTGCATCACAGACAGAAGAAACTAATAGATATCAGTAAGATAATTTTAAAAATTGCCTGAGCAATATGCCTTCTTCATATACTTTAACTGCTAAGAAATGAAGTATGGTTTCCAATGTCTGTGACTGCAATTTCACACCAGGGACACTAGGCCAGATATTCAATATACCACCCCTAGCCCCAGCTGCCAGCAACAGGTTGGCTAGTGACAATTTCAGGCTGCAAATGCTTTGCTTGTTTTGACAAAGAGTCCCAACATGGTGCTGAGCAACCTGAACGTCATGGTGACAGATAGATCCTAATAGTGAACCACTGCAGACAAGAAAAAACAGCATGGGTTTAATGTTAATAAAGACAAGCAACTCCATCACACCAATGTTTCTTCAGAAGCAAAGCACATCAGAGTGGAATGTGTCAGCAGAACAACAGCATTTCAGTAAGAAGAAACACAGAACAACCAAAAATTTAACACCCTGACTGTGGAGGTGACTGACAACAGAAAGGAGCTAAGCAGCTGCTCCATTCAAGCTGGGCAGAATACCTGTTGTCTCTCGTTTCTTTTCCATGAGCACGCTGTATGCCATTAATCTGCACCCTGTTCAGCTGCCAAGCCATTTAATGCAAACTATTTCCTGTTCTTCGTGAAAAATTCTTCCACAAGATGATTTTTGCCACAGCCAGGTGTGACTCCACACCCAACAGAGAGGGACTGTAAAACTGCATTGTACTGCAAAAGGGAGTTCTAACAAGTTACAGTGTATTCTTCGGTTCTGTCCCTTCCCTTGTCTCCCTTCTCCCTCTCACTCCAAGGCTTTAGGAAAATCTGCACAGCTTGGCACTGTTGCACTAGCTGCCTGTTAGGAAATTGATTCACAGTTCTACAACCAATATCATCAGTCTGCCAAAGGCAGGAAGGAATATCCTGCCTGGAAGCATGGCTACTCTTTGAGTTTAGCTCGTAGATATGGGGTTTACGCATTAATAGGGAAGTTGAACTGAAAATATTGAAAATACCTTACAATGCATTTTAACATTTTTATGGATATTACTTACATTAAACCTATGACAAATCAGAAGAGCTGCCTGCTGGAAATTCGCACTTACAGCTAGTATGATGACACTGAAATAAAATCTGCAAGTTCAAGGCAATTTTTCTGGGTATCTGAGGAAGATATCTAATATTACTGCAATAGATTAATTTAAGGTATTAAGGGTTAGTGACTGGAGACTTTCCCACACTGGCTCTAGAAGATTTTTCAGATACACATTGAGTGACTTGGAAGTACTAAAAATGCACCCACAAAACGGACTTATTGCAAGAAATGTCATTGTTTTGTGCTTGTATAACGGACTTGAAGATCATAAAAACAAGGAAGATTCCAACCAAGTCATGTTCCGGTGAAAGTTAAGCACGCCTTTATGGAAAATACCTATGAAACTACACGGGAATATGTGCCTTACGTGCAAAGGCATCATCATTTGCCTCCTGAAGATTTATATAGATTTTTCCTACTAAATAATAGTAATAATAAAATCTAACCTAGTGTTTTTGGTCCAGATGAGATGCAGTTCATTTCCCCCACAGCAGCCCGCCCAGTGCTGTGCTTTGTGTTGGTGGCCAGGAGGGTGTTGGTACCACACCCGTGTTTTGGCAGGTGCTGAACAGCACTGGCACAGCATCAGCACTGCCTCTCCAGCATTCCTCTCTCACTGGGGGCTGGGCAAGGTCCTGGGAGGGGACAGAGCCAGGACAGTTGACCCAAACAAATATTTATATACCATGTACCATATGACATCTGGTCAGCAAAAAAACCTAAGAGATGGGGTCAAAGGAGGTGGGAGGAGAGGAAAGCCCTAATTATTATAATGTCTGTCCTTCAAAATAACTGCTGACCTGAGGTCCTACTTCACAGGAAGTGGCCTTTTTTTTTGCCATATTCAACCACCTTTATCTTCACACACAAGGTTTTTTCCATCTCATTTTCTCCCCTTCCCCTTTCTGCTGAAGGTAGTGGTATACTGGGTGGCAGGCACCTGGCATCCAGCCTGGGTCAGTCCAGCACACCACAAGAAACAGAAGTGAATTGCCATATTGGCAGTGTTGGCCATATTAAGGTTCCCAGTAATTATAGTGATACGAGTGGAAAGGAAGCAGACTCCTTAGAATAATGTCAGAAAGGAGAATTTTTTTCCACTTGGAATGAAAAGAAAACAAAATTATTTGCTTTTGACGCAAAAAATGGCATCTGTTTTGCTAAAGACAAAGAGAAGACAATAAAATTTGACAGATTAATTTATGGTACTGAAATTCATTTACAAATTCCTGATGATGTGTTGTTGGATTCTTTTTAAATACAACAGCTACACTGTAATCCCAAAGTCATTGATACTTTGGAATTGAAACTTCTAAAGTGAAGTTTAGTGTGAGAATGCTGCTCTAATTTTAGTAACAATTAATATTAACTCCATGTCTTTTTTCCTCCTTCTGCAGTTATTTAAACTCTGCCCTAATATTAGAATTAGATGGTAAATTTCAAACCTAGAAAATTAAATAAATGTTACCTCAACCTAATGTGTCGACCATAACTGTAGTTCCCAGGTTCACACTGAATTTTATCGTCAATTTCTGCTCTGAAGTTCCTGTTGTTTTCACTGGTTTGGCCAAGAGGTAACATGGACCGAAACTATTTCTCACTGTAGTAAGGTTATGCCACTTGGCGCTGGCAGGATGTTACACCTGCATCCTTGTAACCTAACCCACCCAGTATAATTGCAACTGCATTTTGGTAACTGTTTGTTCAGCTGGTGTGCCTGTACCTCCTTGTACCTCCACCTTGCAGACCTAATACCATCACCAACAGAGCATCCTGTGAAACCCAAGTAAAACTACCACTGCTGTCCCCATCAAGAGATACTAGTTCCATTTTGAATTAACAATAAAGTCAGTCTACCCTTGCTATTATCTTTTCATTTAAGTAAAACAGGACACTATCATATGATTTTAAAATCACAGAAGCATTCGTCATACACAAGCCATTCTCAGCCCCTTCATGTGTGAGTTAAAGATCTGAAACAGAAAGTGGGATGAAAAAAACCCACAAGAGCACATTTGATCTTTCTCATCTGAGCCCACATACTGAAATGGTACCTAAATACAAAATATTCACCTGCTACTCTAAAATACACCCTTGACAAAGCAAAGGTCAGCCACTTCATCCCTCCTTGGGTGGCAGATAGCGATGAGCTGGCCTTTCCTTGCAGGTACACAGCTAGAGAGGTGTGCAACTCTTAACAGCTGTGTTTTGCTGTGCGTTTGAAAAGACAGATGCTGTCTTGATATCAATGGAGGGGCCATCTAAGGTACCTACTGTCTCCCCAGCACTGGGCAGACCATGATTTTTAAAGTTCAGAGCCACTGGAGAGAAAAAAAATTCAAGTTCAGGCTTTGCACAAAACCAGATTCACAGCCTCCAAATCATAGTGAAATTCTGCAAGTGGTGACAGTTTTCTGGAAGGAGAGTAAGAAACAGAGACTACAGAAACAGGTTAAATCCTTTTTGGCTGCTTTCTTGTCATACAATAAATCTACATATGATTTCTGAGATGGGTGATAGATGGCAGAACAGTAAAATCACATTTAAACAAAGCCAAGGAAATCAGCTAAAATGAATGGGACATTTGCCTGAGTAAAAGCAGCAAGACTCTTTCTGGGAACAGACTTTACTACTCACCTGCTCAGAATACAATGATTCCAGCTCCAATTACAGACAGGTGGCCAAACATATTTCTCAGACTCCTTCTGGTTTCAATGTTCCACAGCTGCCAATCCAAAACAAACAAGAAATAAAAATTTGACAGCAAGAAGAAAGAAAAATTTGTTCCATTCATTTGTTTACAAGAAGCCACTCCCCAGTTCTGAACTGACATAAGGAAAACTTCAAGCTCATTTATTTCACAAGCAAGACAACGAGTATTTCCAAATTTCAACACCTGTATCAGTGATGCTGATGTCAGACTCGACTGAAGGGGTACACATCTGTGAGTTTAAAGCTGTTTATTTACATGTCAGTATTTATATGTTCATACATGGAAGTGCTGCACTTCAGTACCTTCAGATTGCTGGGTCATGACTGCTGCAGGTAGGTCCAGTTATTATCTAACAAAATCACACACACATTTACCCTGCAGATGATAGGAAAAAAAGCAAAAAATTATTAAGAAAACTCTACTTCTCATCTTCAGGGCTTGCTCAGTAAATGTATGATGGGAATATTGCTTCCATTGCCCCTGATGTTGGGTACATTGCATTTGCCAAACAAATCACTACAGTGATTAGCTTGGGAACACCCTGTTATGTCATGTAGGTCAGCAGCAGATGGTGTACAACATTTAATACCAAACCAGGACATTCTCATTTTGCATGACCCCTGAAGCACAGAATGTACTACCATAATCCAAGGTCTGGCATCATATTTTGTTAACTAAAATCTCTCTGGAGAACAGCTGAATCCATCAGTCTGTTTGATTACAGACCTGACTCTTGCAGCAGAAATCGTTTCCACAGACCACTGTTGTTAATGTTGTCAGTCCTGGGACCTACCTTGTGCATTATCAGTGTGTATCATACCAACAAACCTTTGTCCTGTTCATGGATATACATGAACACTCGCAATGGTATGTTGAAAAAATCTTCCCGAGGACAATTATAAACACATACACATAAAGAGTGGTTTGTTAGATCTTACGAAGTGCTAAAAATCTTCAGACCTGAGATTTATGTGTTTGTGCGTAATTTGTGTTTAAATTTTGCCTGTTCACTAACAAAGACGTGAGAATTTAGTTTAGAAGGTGTCACCCAAACCACAAACTATGCCACTGCTGTCTTCAAAAACAAGATATTTCAAAGTCCACTCAATGAAACTGCTACTGTGGTGACTAGCTACTAGATATCCAAGGCTGATTGATAAAACACTTAATTTTAAGTGGGGGTGGATCTATTTGATTTGAAAGTTGCATTGAGATCTTTATCTGAAGGAAGCTGTATGAGAGGTATGTCCTGCAGTGATTCCCTTTTATGTGAAGGGGACACACCACCATCTTCTTGAGACACATATAAGAATTCACAGTCTGTGCAAGAAAACACCACACAGGAGAAATTAACCTACAGTAATCATTGCACCAGCCAGTAATGTGAAGCCTCCCTTCTGGCTCCAAAGGTGTGAATGGCTTCATGGTGGTAACAGTTCTAAGCTCATTTTGGGTCCCCTCTTGGCATCCTGGATTTGAAGATTCATCACATGCAAATCAGTAATGCAAAACACCACCATTTTTTCTCAGGCCTAAGCCTTTCCCATTCGAATTATATTTGTCTCTCCACAATACAGAGGAGGCATGAAGGGCCTAATTTATCCTGGGTCGGCTCAAAACACTAGACACATTGGACTAGATAAAAGCCACATTTCACCAGCTTTTTCAAACCTTCATGCATTCAGTCAGCTAGAACTGAGGATAGGATCCAGTATATTTTGTTTAAATTGTACCACTGTTCAATACAGAACATGATGGTTTTCCTCTTTTTTTGCCTTTGTTTCTGTCAGAAGTTGCTATTAGCAGAATTTTTCATGCATGCTCTCCCACTCCAAAACCCCATTACACAATAATTAACTCTTTTGTTTTCTGGTGTTTATTTCCCCCAAGAATTCTACCCCACCAATACCTAACCACAGGAAAAGGTTTTTAAAACACAGACTCTTTGATCCCACCACACTAAGCTGACGACAGCACAGTAACGAGAAACAAAAGCCAATACAAGTATGAGCAAGAAGAGTCATCCTTTGTGGTCATTGTCTACGTTAGGCTGCAAAGACTCCTCAGCATTATTAAAAAAAGCCATATCATTAACCTTTTGAATCATTTTATGCTAGATTTTTATGTATAAGAAATTATAATGCTGTAGTGTGCAGAGCAGAATGCTGGAGACCCACATTTTTGCAACTTTCTCTGTGTTTTAATTTCCTTCTTCCAATTATTCCCCACGGAGTAGTAATTACAATGAGTCCTAAAAGTTTCAAGGGCAGAAGATGATATTTATCTCTACAACTAACCTCTTCTCTTCAAAATAAAATTCAACACTGACAAAGCATTTGTACTCTGTAAATATACATATACACAACCCATATGAAACTTCAATGACAAATTGTGGAGAACTTACATCATGCAACCCTTCCATACTCTACTCCCATATTCCAAAATTCAGTTTTGACAGACAGCAAATATTTCCTTTCTCAGCTGTGGTATTACTTCTCTCTGAAGATTAACAAGTAGATTACAGTGATTTTTTTTCTATGTCTGAAATTTTGTGGAGTTAAACAGTTAAGAAAATTTTCAGGAATTACCTCAGATCTGCACAATGGGAAATGGAACACTGCATTCTCACCCTAAAATGTCTTAACATCACTAAAATGAGATTGTGCTGTACAGAAAAAAAATCTATTTCTAATACCTAGATTTTTCATTACTTTTGAAAAGTTCACAAAGCCTTTCTGAATCTCACCAAGATAATTCAAGAAACTTAAGGCACTTAGTTGTAATATTCAATGAATGGTAGCTCTTCTGAAACTCTGTAAACATTTTTCTCCTTTAACATTGGCAGTTGGCACTGTGCAGTGAGACAGTAACAGATGAAATCATCTCTGTAACTCATTTCAGGATTCTCTTCTCTTGTGACTAATTCATCTACCCCCAATACATACTGGTTACCCTTTCAGCTCTATTCACTTACTTCATGGACACATGAATATGTATAACAGGCTTTTTTTCTTAGTGGAGATTGGATTTCATTATGCCATTTTGTTATTTTGCCTCGGTACTAGAGGATATCACTGACTTTGGTAAGATTTTGGCTCTCGCATGACTGTGTCAATTCTCAAAATGACACTCGGGAAGTGATAAGTAGTCCATACTATCACATCAAACCACTCGATCAACAAGTA
Source organism: Daphoenositta chrysoptera (assembly GCA_013397915.1). Lineage (NCBI taxonomy): Eukaryota > Metazoa > Chordata > Aves > Passeriformes > Daphoenositta > Daphoenositta chrysoptera. Next base: position 71,765 of record VZRO01004998.1, on the reverse strand, counting down.
GGTGTGTGGAATTAAACCTGGTGTTCTTAATGCTCTTATTCATTTGTCATCGTGGGAAAAAAACACTGTGATTTATCCCTATACTGTTGCTATTAACTGCTCTGAAATTAGGCTCATTTGCACAGAGGAAAGCAACGAAAGAAAATACAAATCTATCACTTAAATCCCAACTTCTTCTACAGGGGGTTGAAATCCAGATTCATAAAGAGACATAGCCAGAGCACCAAAACAAGTCATCTGTCCAAGACAGAAGACACCAAAATATTAGTCTGATACTTAATGAACTGTCTCACACTCAAATAAATATGTGAATACCTGTATTATTTCACTGATTGTCTCTTCAGATTCCCCGTTTTCAAATCACGTGATCATTCACACTCCCTTGTGCTCATTCATTCATTCACAGGATATTTTGTGTAGTAGATTAATTGAGTCCCCCACAGATGAAACCAGCCACAAGGCTAGGGACAGTTTGATCCTATTACCTTTCCCTACAGGTAAGAGCAACAAGATTCCACCATCTCTGCTTGCTCTGCACTCTCACGTACCCAACAGTTCATATGATATATACCCACTGCCCATTCCACAGCACAACCCTATACTGTCTGTAGGGCTCTGAAACATAAAAGCTGAAAGGAAATTAATGTTTTAGGGCCACCAGTGCATCAGATGGGGGCTAAGGGAGAGCCAGGTAAAATGCTAGCACTTAACCACACTGAAAGAGCTGGAATACTATCTGTTCAGAGGTTGTGAGACTTCTAGAAATAGCTCTGAGCAGGTAGCTCTGAGCCAGTTTGTATTATTCTGCAATACTTGCTGGAAGAGGTAGATGCACTTGCTTTTCCAGAGTAGAGGAAGACTGTACTATCTCACTGTTCAGTGTGCCTGAAAATATTTGCTACATTGGAACATACTTTTCCAGATGCAACTGGTATTTTCAAGTCCTTCACATCACCACTTTCTGCAATGCTATATCAAACCTCCTGGACCATTGGAAGCTGAGCTGAAGTGAACATATGACTGAATTAAGAAGTCAGTTGAAAAACATACTTAAATATCACAGATAACACAAATCCCGTGAAAGGACTGAACATTCATTACATAGAAGCTTCAAAACAGCCTGTCTCCAGGATGGGAGATGAATAACAAATACAGAATACCAAATCATATCCAAATCATGTTGCTCTTGAGAACTTGAGAAAGTCTTGAGACTTCTTTCCTTCCATAAAACATAGATTCACTGCTAATGATCACACACACTTTAATAAAGCTGTTTGAACAAGGCCACCTTCCTTCTTTGGAAGAAAATCCAAACCTGTACATCTGGAGTTACTGCCTGGGTCACCTGTCAAACCTTGGTGATCCCTTGTCCTCTTCCAATTGGCAAATGGACTAATTTTACCAGCTTGCAATGACGTTTCCTGCATGCCATCAATAAGTCTCTCTGTGAGGGAAGATCAGTTCTGTGGTGCATAAGCTGCAGGGCCATTGATTACAGCATGAGACCCCCTGGATGTCGGAGTCCTCCCTCAAACCAGGCTCACAGACACCGGACTCCATGATCCCATTCCCTAAACCAGTGCTACAATATAAAATGGAAAATAGCTACAAAGTATCTCTGAGGAATAAGATCTTAAAAATTACGGTAGCATTTCCTTGGGTATCAAAGAAATTGATGATGCAGCAAAAATAAGAAAAGGGAGGTCAGAATTATTATTGGAACCTTTTATGAAAATAACTAGCATAGGTCTTTAACCAAGATTCAAAGGCTCAGATCAGCTCATACAGGACAGGAATTTCTTTACCAATTCCTAGTAAAATGCATTTCTTCACAATGGTGACTGATATGAATGCTCTGATGCCAGTTTTCCATTTGTTCTGTAATTACTTATATACAGTAATGTGGAAATTCAGTTGATGTTTTTACCAGCCATTCAAGATTAGTGAATTCTTTCTCTCCAATGTCTTCTCTCCAATGCCCTCCCATTGTCTGTGTTACTCTTCTTCAAAACCCTGCTGCAATCATGACATGAAATGTCTTAGAAAAACATAACCGGAGAATAAAAGTGTTTCTCCTTTATATATTCCAGCTGTTCTACAGCAGGCCTTCAGCTTGGAGAGGCATTTTCTGTATGATTTATACAGACAGCTTGGCAAAAAGTTAATCACATTGCTTGGATATGTGTCCCTTTAAAATTAATGCAGACATTTCTGTGGAAAACTGATTGTGTATACAAAAAAGTAATATTTTGGCCCACAGAGAGACCACACACATTCACTGGTGTGTGAGAAGATTTTATTCTCAATGGATCCCATTCCTTTATACTAAAAGGCAGCACAAAGTAAATAGTCATTTATTAGTATATCTGTGAAGATAAGTAGATTTTTGTATGGGTTTAGCCAGGACTGGCTTTCAAACTGTTTTAGGAAGAACTTAGGCTTTGATCACCCCAAAATGTATTCCAAAGACACCCATATCACAATGTAGGAAATGGTTATAGTCCTTGATCTAGAACTCTGAATGTATTAGTTCTAACTCAACTTCTACTTGTAAGTTATGATATAAACCTAGGTTTACATAGAATCCTGGTGCTGCACATGGCTCAGGGCAAGCTCCAATATCCACACGGGCTGGGGGAACGAGCAGATCGAGAGCAGCCCTGCCCAGGAGGACCTCAGGCCATCGATGGATGAAAAGCTGGACGTGAGCTGGAAAACCAGCTCTATCCTGGGCTGCACAAAAGCCATGCAGCCAGCAAATTGAGGGAGGTGATTCTGCCTCTCTGCTCCACTCTGGTGAGATCCCACCTGGAATGCTGTGTCCTGGTCTGGGGCCTTCAACACAAGAAAGATCTGTTGGAGTGGGTCCAGAGCAGACCCAAAAAAGTGATCAGAAGGCTGGAGCACTATTCTCTGAGGACAGGCTGAGAGAGAGGTGGTTGATCAGCCTGAAGGAGAGAAGGCTCTGGTGAGTACTTATTGTAGCCTTTCAATACTTACAGGGGGCTGATAAGAAAGAGAAGCACGGACCTGCTGTGATGGCACAAGAGCTAATGGTTTTAAAGTAAAGGAGGGGAGATTGATACTAAATATGAGGAAGAAATTTTTTACAATGCAGGTGGTGCAGGTGCAATAGGTTGCCTGGAGAGGTGGTGGATGCCCCATCCCTGAAAACACTCAAGGCCGGGCTGGACAAGGCTCTGAGCAACTTGATCTAGTTGCAAGTGTCCCTGGTCATTGCAGAGGTTTTGGACTACATGACTTTTAAAAGTCCCATCCAACACAAACCAATCTATGACTCCATTTGAAGGGAACAACCTGTACTCATCTTTGAAAAGATGTTTCATTACAAGAAAAAACATTTTATGTACATTACTTCATAGAAAGTGCTTATCATCTCACCAAAAAAAAAAGAACTTACATTCAATTTCTCTGTTGGTCAGATTGACCTAGGACTGTTAAACCAACCGAGTTGTTTATTTTAAGACTTCTAAAATTCACTGATTCTCAAATCAGTTGATGGAGGGGGGCAAAAAGAAAGCAAGCACTGCTGTTGAAAGGAAGATTTTCAAGACTACTTCATTTATTAAGAAAGTCAAGCAATTGTCACAAGAATCAGATTTCCCAAAATGGTATAAAATCATAGTCTCTTTCCAACATGCAAAGATGTTTAAGAGTGCCACTATTACAAAGCATCGGATAAGCCTAATTAGTCCATCAATTTGAAGTTCAGCCTAATAACCTCACAGAACCTTCTCAATAATATAAATCAAGGATAATAAAATGCTCTTTTTAAAAAGACATTAGGTATGCATACTCAATAGTTATGGTCAAAAGAGTAATTATGTGAAAACAGCTATCAACATCTTCATATCAACTTTGGAACTGGTGCAGTCCAGGAAGGAGAGAACAAGAGAAACTGTAATAACTGACTAAAAAGTTCCAACTTAATACATGAACAGCCACAAGGAGATAGCAGTCAAGTAAAGAAGAGGTTTTGAGTGTCATATTATGGTAATAGATTTTCTAACGTAAGTACCCCTGCTTCACATAAGAAGTCAATTTTCAAGTTAGTGAGGAGAAACTTCTTCATTAGTGAAGGTGGGTAGAAGAATAGACTTATCCTCCAAAAAGACATGGATAATGCCTAAACAAGAAAAAAAAAAGTGTGCAAGTGTTCACTAAGGAGAATAAACTGATAAAATGTAAAGCAATAGAAATTAACACCTAAACAGGGAGTGTTCTGAAGTCTTTGTTTCACATGTTAAACAGACTCATTTTGTTCTTTCAACCTTGACCAAAATCTGACCACATGTTTTCACAACAATATTCTCAGAAAGCTACTTTTTGGTAACTTTCTCATAGCACGTCCTTCTGTCTACGTGACAAAATGAAAGCTACATCCTGCAGAACTGAAGCAATTATCTTCTTCAGACACAGTGCTTATTAAAGCAAGCAGAAAACTGAGTCATTCATGCTCTTCATGCCTACTTCTTACAATATATGCTTTCCCTCAGAGGTAACAAACCCATCTTGGGGGATTCATTTGTTTAGTTTCGGTTTTAGTTTACAGGATGATAGCCTGAAGAAAGAGGACAGAAGCTGAATCAAATAAATGGCAAAAAAGTTACTCCTGACTTTTCTCCATTTTCCTACATGGACCTTCTTATGTTACTGTTATCCGTGTCAATAAGGCAGTATCCTCATAACTGATTCCAGGCCAAAGACAAGGTAAAAAAACACATCAGAAAAGCAAATATCCTGTCTGTGCACTTGAACACTGCATTACTCACTTATTACTTTTCTGTTTGAGCTCTCTTGTTATTCCTTCCTTCCAAACCCATTGCAGCATGACTGCTTGGTAGAGTAGTTTTCGTGATGGAGAGTTTCTTAGGCACCTGCGGTGCTACTGGAAAAACAGTTTTAGTGGAAACAATTCCTTTTAAAAACGTGCATGGAAATATTTGTCAAGTACTTTTTTAGAATAGCACTGATTGCATAATAGCAGTATTCAGAAAGCAGATCTGCACACTAGGTGGGACAATGCAAACACTGACGTTTGGAGCAGTCACCCTGCTTTCCTTTTGTTGGTGAAGAAAAAGAGGCATATCTACAGCACTGTTCGTCTTATCCTAAAAGAGGTGGCTAAACAAGATCAAATTGATCATTCCCTTTATAAAGAATGCCTGTTTATTACTGCAGCTCATGTCCAGCCTTAGGTTTACTGACTAGTTACAGAGAATCCTACTCCGTAGAAAATTAATATCTGATTTCCCAGGACCACACAGGCTTTCACCACTGCTTATAGAGGCAGCATGCAGGACTTTCTGTTCTAGAAACTGAAGACGGAAAGACCTCATTCTGTTTCAGAGCCAGAGTTTCCTCGACCTGAACATGCATTACTGAAGAGTTCTGGTATTATCCTTAGTAGAAAACAGAATTGCACTTTCTGACCAACACCATAGGAACACATCCTGAGCGCTTAGGAGCATCTTTTATTCGTTCTCTAAATATTTATTTAATAATCAAGAAGTCAACTGTGTTAAGTTCCCTACATCTTCCAGGAAGCCTTTCGTGGAGGTGGACAGGCAGCATGCAAGCCCTTCCCCACTGTCCCCTAGCACTTCTGGAAGCGGGAGTCAGCGCTCTCAAATCCCTTTCGACGTTTCGCCGGCTCCCCCTGTTGCTGACGGAGAGAAAGAGCTTCCCCTGCCGTCATCTCTTCTCCAGAACTCAGAGCGCTGGAAGTTTGATCTGCGCTCTGAAAGGCCCTCCAGTAAATCTTTTCTAAGGTGGGCAGAGTGTGGGTGCTCCTTGGCCGGTGTCCCTTTGTCAATACATGAAGCCTTAGGGACTGGAGAAGAAACAACCCAAGGCGAGCTCCTCCTGCCGTGAGTGTGCACTACACCAAATCCAGGCCTGCAGACTGACCCCAGTTCTGCAGTTACAGCTGGGTCCACAGGAGCTGCTTTTAGGGTAAAGGAGAAGCAGAAGGAAGTGAATGAGAGAGGTCTGTATGAGCTTTCCTGGCCTCCTGTCGGCTGTTGATATCTTTTCCAGATATGAAGGTGCTGGAACAGACCCTGTGCCCTCTTACAGTCCAATGAAACTTAAACCCATGCCTGTGTGTCCCACATCACAGAGCAAAAAAAGACTAGTCTGCCACAGGCACTTCTGGATTAGGGATGAGATCCTCTTTTCCCTCTTTCCTTTCACCCTACTCAGTGTCAGCTGTCTGTATCACCTGCTGCCCCAGGCTGTCTGCATGGTGGGAAAGAGGAACCTTGGGCCCAGCTTTCCTCTCATGACTGCAGCATGCTCCTGTGAGAAAATCACAGAAGGAATTAGGTTGGAAAAGACCTCGGAGATCATCAAGACCAGCCTGTGACAGAACACCACCATCTCAATAGACCATGGTACTAAGTGCCATGCCCAGTCTTTCTTGAAACATGTACAAGGGACAGTGCCTTCAACACCTCCCTGGGCAGCCCATTCCAATGTCTAATCACCCTTTCTGTGAAGAAATTCCTTCTCATGTCCAACCTAAACCTAATGGCTTGAGGCTGTTTCCTCTTGTCCTGTCACCGGTTGCCTGGGAGAAGAAGCCGACCCCCACTTGGCCCCACCCTCCTGTCAGGCAGGTGTGGAGAGAGATAAGGTCACCCCTGAGCCTCCTTTTCTCCAGGCTGAACACCCCCAGCTCCCTCAGTCGCTCCTCACAGAACTTGTGCTCCAGACCCTTCCCCAGCTCCATTGCCCTTCTCTGGACTTGCTCCAGTACTTCAGTGTAAATAAAAATATTGAGAGGATGCTGTGCTGGAATTGCCTCTGCCTGGGCAGCCTGGGCAGCCTGCTGCAGCTGTGCACTGCCGGCAGCGGGAGTCGGGAAACACCGACACTCACCTCGGACAAATTCCCTGCCGCAGGCTGTTTCAGGAACCCCTGCCGGAGGCCATCCCCGCTCCGCAGGGCCGCGTTTCCCTGCGCNCGCTCCGCTCCGCTCCGCGCCGGCACCGCCGCGGGACACCCAACACCCCGGCCAGCCGCGGCTTAATGTCATCCCGGCCCTTGGCGCTGCTCACAGTTCTGCCGTGCCCTTGCCCAAGAGCAGCAGCCGGGCTGAGGACGGCGCCGGCAGACGGTCAAACGAGCGGAGAAAGAGTGAGGAGACGGAGGAAAACAGTGCAAAACAAATATTTCTGTTCAGATAAGTACAGCTGAATCAACGGTGGCACAGAAAGCCTGTGGCAGGGGAAGGAAAAAAAAAACCCACCAACCTAACTTTGCGTCACTCGTGCACTAAAGATACGCGACTGGTTTTTGAGGACCCAAGGCACCTTCAGCCACATAGCAGCGTAGGCTGAGGGGTCTGGTGGTTCCTGAGAGAGGGACACTGGGCAAACCTACACGTTGTCTGCCTGGAACCAGGCAGGTTCTCTGACCTCCACTCGAAAACGGACTTAGATCTCTTCTGATTTCTGAACCTTCTCACCACCACTGCAACTTGTTCATGTCATTATTTTTAAGGTTATTTTGTACTTTTTAATATATTAAGGGATACCAAGTAAAGATTAAATTACTTTTTTTTTTTTTTTGCATTTGATCAAATTCATTCATAGAGCAATTTGTGTCAGAAAATCATAAAACCTGAAAAAGTATCCCAACTTAAAATATAAAACCCCAGACAATATTAAAGAACACATTTTGTTTTTCAAACACATTTTAAGCAAGGTTTTAGTTCAGAGTAACAACAGGAGACACAGCTAATATAATGGGCTTCTGGGTAATTATTAGGTACACCAGTAAATATTTATAATATATTAAGTTTTGTTTGGTTTATTTAGTTCTGCAAAAATAATAGATGCAATACCTGACCTGTAGCTTAGACATCAGGATGTTGCAAGGATTTTCTGTAACCAAACACATTTGATCTTGTCTTTAAGGTCAGCATTAGTCACCTGTGTATGCTTGTTGAGTACAGCTTCGTTCATTTCAGCACAGAACTCTGTGCTTTTTCTGTTCCCACTGTCAAAACAGCATGCTCACAGGCCTCACTGCCAGGCATAGATGAAGCCTAATGTGTCTTCAGATATAAATACTGAAATTTCAGTGTTTCCCAAGCAGCTCTCTGTTATGCAGAACAGTGTGAAACTCTCGATATAGTCTTGTTAAACAAAATGAATGTGGATTTTAGCTATTTAGAGATTATAGGAAGAGTTGAATGTACCACAATGATATTGAACGAATAAATGATACTTTTAGTAATACTGAAGTCACTGAAAAGGAAGAAACAACCAGATTCCATGTTTTACATTCAGAAAAGCCCTTTCTACTTCCATCCTTTGAAATGCAACATCAAAGTGCAGCAAAAAATCAGGGTGACAAAGAAAACCAACTGAGACAAAAACTACTCTTCAATGGTGATTTGCACTGGGAGGGAAAGGGAGTAAGCAGAGTCTCACAAGCAGCAAAACACCACTGGAGCTGCTTGGCTCACACCTGAGACTCTCAGCTACCTCTTCTCTCATGCAGACCTTCAATTTGACCATCTCAGTACAGTTCGTTGCCAGGTAGCCAGTAGCAATTAAGAAAGTAAACCATTTTCCATTATCATCCCCACTCTCATTGCAAAAAAAATCCATATTGTGTTATCTTCCTTTATGACAGCCTATTACCAAGGAGTTTTTCTCTGCCCCATGTGCTGAAGAGTTTTACACAGCTGCCTGTGATCCCACAGCAGCTGATGAGATGCGGGGCTGAGTTTGTAAACAAGGTGGTTTCAGCCATCCTGCCTTTTTTCTACCTGAACAGCTGTCTCCCAGACTGCTTTTCAAGGTCTGCCCGATAACACAGCTGCCTCCTGCTGAGCAACTCTGTCAGATACACTACGGGAGCCCAGGGGATGTGCTGGAGCTGCGCTACAGATTCACGCTTGGCCCCAGCAGCTGTCAGGATGTGCAGACAAGCACTGGAGTATCCCACAGAGGTCAGATAGACAGAGCAATCAGCATCCTTAGGTGATGGGTACACCCTTTTCATTCATTTCTTTCCCCCCTCCCTCCCCCTTCCCCCGAAAGATCCCGAATTTACACAAGAGCTCAGAAGCCCAGCAGGCACTGTGATATGTAACAGCTGTTTTGCAACAGGGACAAAAATGAGAAGCTTGTTCTTTCCGGTCTGAGCTGAGAGTCTCATATTTCAGCTCCTCCTTCACATTCCAGGCCTGCCCAGGCTCCTCTCAAAAGGTTTCAAAAATGGAGGCTCTCACAACTAGTTATCCTCTGAAATACTCAGTGCCCAAAGCCAGGGTCTTTGTTGTCTTCCTGTCAATGGTTTTGTGCACCACCATTCTCTGCCTTCTGCAGCTCAGGTTTTTTAAACCTAAAATCAGAGACTTTTATTCTTTTGAAGTCAAGGATTCACGAGGAAGGATCATTTCCTTGGAGAAGTACAGAGGGAAAGTAAGTTATTATTTCACTTTTTCTGTCTTGAATCTTTACTGAAAAAATGTGTACATTTCTAAGTAAATAAAAGGTTTGGTTATGGGAATTTTTGGCAGAGATTTGTGCTAAATTCCTGCTCTTCATACAGTAAGCAGCAGAAAGTTTATTTTTTCTAAGCCTGCTCCAGGAATTAAGCATTAGATCTAATAAATCAAAGAAAGAAATCATATTATTTATAGATCAATACAGCCTAAAAGGCAAATGGGTAGATTTTAATCTTAGTTAGGAATGTTGATTTTGGATTTTGGAAATTCACCGAGTAAATATTATTTTAGTGCATGTCCTAAATATCTGCGTTTTTAAATGCTTATATTTAAACAAAGCTGTAAGACAAAGTTTATCAGTTTACTGGACTTTTACAACTGATTGTTTGAAAGTAAATATCTTCATCTGCTTTCATGGTTATCTGTTTAATGAAATGATGGTCAGACAGATTAAGTTTACCCTTCTGACAGGAACCATTTTGGTAATGAGAGATGCCATTTTAAGATTTAATTGTGATCTCTACAACATCTATAGGCTTTTTCCTTACTATTCTAACTTTATTTTTCTGAAGGCAACTTTGGTTGTAAACGTGGCCAGTTACTGCCAATACACAGACAAAAATTACCTCGTACTGCAAGAGCTGCACAGAGAGTTTGGTCCCTCCCACTTCACTGTGCTGGCGTTTCCCTGCAACCAGTTCGGAGAATCAGAGCCTGGTTCAAGCCAGGAAATAGAATCTTTTGCCAAAGGAAACTATGGAGTAACGTTCCCTGTTTTCCACAAAATCAAGATCCTAGGATCAGAAGCAGATCCCGCCTTTAAATTTCTAATAGGTAACTGTTTTATTTTATGTATCAAGATGCCTGTAACCATGGTACTCTCATTGAATCCAGGCTGAGTGTTTTTGTCAGGAAGCACTGAAGTCTTCATGAGCTAGGAAGAGAAACAGGCACTTAGTATACAATTACTCTCATTCCAGTCTGGATATCAAAATTATGGGCAGAAGAAAAAAAAAAATCAGTTTCTCCTCACTACTTATAAAAACAGCCTACTCTGACCAGCCCAGCTAGAAACATCCATCTTGTGGGTGTATAAACTTTAGTCCAAACTCCCACCTACAATATCCCATTTCAAAGTAAGTGCTTTTTATTTTGAAAAGGCTTTTATTATGGGCAAAAATGTAGTTATGGGGGTCATAAAATTACAGGAAGATTTTACATAAACACATGCAGATGAGATTCCTTTCTTAGCACGGTCATATGTCCATTTTTAAGTAAACTGTATTGTAAAGTAGGATTATATATAGTAGTTTTATATAACCACTGAGAGAGGGAGAGGGAGATAAAGTTATATAGAACCACTGATTTTTATTAAATATGTGAACTTCAGGGTCTAGCCTGCAAAGTCCTGCATGAATACAGAGAGCATTTACAGACTTAGAGCCTCATATTCTTACAAGCAAAACAAAATTCTCTCATCTCAGTTGACAAAAGATCTCAAACACTTAAAGCCAACTTGAAAAGCCTCTCTGAATTTTCCTGAGCTTTGACCAGGTCTTTGAACCATATTGATATATGAAAGAAAGAATAGATTAAACAGCCCTTTTCTAACACACCATTTTAACTAGAAAGTAAAGTAGCAGAAAGCCCATACCTGTTTTCCATCCCCTTGCCCTCAGAGTCCATTCCACTCTCTCACAGCACATCTTGTCAGAGAACTATTTCAATATCCAAATGAAATCTTTCCTGGAACACTTAAATGTTGCTTCCTGCCATATACCCTATGATACCTCCTATGTACTTGAAAATTGCTATTATTGAGGAGTCATTTAAGTGGTCACCACTGTCATTGTAACTCTGTTTGTTCCTTCCTCCTCTTAGGCATGCTACAAAAACCTCAGGTAACTTTGTCTCCCTGAGTTGCCTGATGTCCAGTGGAATTATTGAGTGTTTTCTCTCTGTTCTTTATAGAAGAGACTAGAGCACAAAGGCACCAGCTGTGTGTGATGAATCCAGATTCTAAGTATCAGTGCAATCGGTGTTAAACATTAATACCTATAAAGAAAAAAAATTACTCGGGATTTTCTTATTTGACCTCCTATTCACCCACAAGGATAAAGATCCTTTGATACTTAAATATTTTGAAACAAAGTTTTTCTCTTCCTGCATTCCTGTGTCTCACATTAAATTACTGTGCATTTTCAATTGAAGTACCTGTTTTCTTCATGTAGCTGTTTTGACAATCAGAAGGTTGAACATCTTCATACTATACCACCCTTTTGTGCCTGTGACTACTAGCAACAGGATAGAAAAACAGCACTGTCAGATAATCTAGTGCAAAATTGGGCCCCTTGCTGCACAAGTGTGATGTCAAACTTCAATCCGCTGCTTCAAAAAATCAGTTTAGGGTTCAGCACCATTCCTAACCAAACACTTGTTCTCCAGTCAAAATCTATTGGAGCTTTTTGTGAAAGCAGCGTAGTTAAGACTTTACCTGTATAATTTCTTGCTCCCATTTCACTTCCCCAAAACTGACATGAAACTGGGGATTCTCTGAATAAATATGCAGCCCTTGTATCCTCTTCCCTAGGAAGCATAGCCGAGTAAAAGTAGGAACTTTCAAACAATTTCACAGGAAGGGGGGGGCATCATTGACTTCCCAGTTTTCAGATCATTAACAGCAACCAGTAAATCCATGCCCAGAATCCCAGCAAACAATATGGTGGGATTACTTCAGCATAAATAGTCAAAGAATCACTGTGGGGCATGGAGACAATTCCAGGTGTAAGTCACTCAAATAACTTGATTTCATCCTTACAGATTCTTCAAAGAAAGAGCCTCGATGGAATTTCTGGAAGTACCTTGTCAGCCCTGAGGGTAAAGTTGTGAAATTCTGGAGACCTGAAGAACCAATAGAAAGTATCAAGCCAGAAGTAACATCATTAATCAGGCAAATTATCATGAAAAAAAGAGAAGACCTCTGAAAAGGCCGTTCAGCACCATGGGTATACAGCCTATTTACATTCCTGGGAAATGTCTCTAGAAGCTAAACCATTGGGTGATTTTTAGCACTGGTGTTGGCAATATGTCTGTTAATGCTGGATTGGCTCCTGCAATGGCCTCAAGAATAACTGAGGTTACTGACATGACAAAGCACTCGGTACCTTGCAGGGAGGGACTGTCAATTTGCATAAGGGATTTATCTTTTTTTTTTTTTAATTACCGACAATAGCTAATTAAAATTGTCACCAGAAGGGAGATAGTTAGTAAGAAGGTTTATTAATAAATTACTCGGTATTTACACAGCGTTTTTTTCCCATCTGCCAGTAACAAAGAGATTTTTATATTCCATTAACACGTAATTGCCCTGTTATGAAAGACAAGGGGCCCAGAGACATCTGCAGCAGGGTTTCTAGAGACAAATGTAACTGAAGATACCAGCTTTGCAATATCTTCTCAAGGAAGACTACTGAACTATGAAGCTGTTAGTTGCAAAAAATTGTACATAGAAAATAAAATTATTATAAGAAGCAAAAACTTTGAAACAAAATGTTTGCTTGCTTGTTTTATATTTTCATTATTTTACTTTCAGTCTTACAACACCTTTAAACTCTTCAGCCTTCCCCTTACATTTGTGCTGCAGTACAGTGCCTCAGATGTGATCTCCTCTCCTGCTGGATTCCTTCTCTTCTGACCTGGGTGAAGGCAGGGCCAGTGTAAATATACATAATATACAGAAGGATTCAAGGGGCAACAAAAATCAAGAGCCCGGCACTCTAACAGACGTCTTTCTGAGACAGTCCAAAACAAAGCTCCTCAACCACCCATCTGCCTCTCATCTCTAGAATAAAATGGCAATCTTCAAGGAGAGGTAGAAGAAGGGGATGAGGGTTCATGGCTCAAGCCCCACCCGTCCCACCTGCAACCTCCCCAGTCCTGCATGTAACTGCAAACCCATTTCCTGTTCTGTTCCACTGTTCTATTACAAACTGCCAAGTGTTTTGATTTATCTGTTTGAAGAAGGGAGATAGTAAATTTGAATAAGAAACCTCACTCCAGCTGCTCATGCCTTGAAGGAGGGCTGAGAAAATAGAAATGAGAAAAACCTGTGTCTCAGTGGAGTTTTCTATATGAAAAGGATGGGTAGAATTAGTGCTGTTCTCTTGTAAGACAAAGAGTGATTGAAAATACCTAAAGTGCTTCAAAATTTTTTCCAGTCAAGACAGCCACTTAACTGTATTAAAAAGGTGAGAAATTCAAAAGCAATTAAAAAAAAAGGTGGGGGGGGAGAGGGTCTTTTCATTCACTTATTGGATTCAATGGGAATTTCACAAAAAAAATATTTATGAAGATTGAGTAATGGTACTGATGTGGAAGATTAAACAAAATCACTCTCAATAATGACAAACATCTTTTTGGAAAGGAACTCAAACTTAATGCGTGACAATTTTATCCACTTACACTTTCAGAGTCCAATTAAGGACTATGTAAAAGTCTCATTGGACCAAATGAGCCTGCTGCTAGTGTTTTAGACCTGCCTCTGCACTGTTAGCCATTATCCTGCAAGATTCCACATCAAATCTGTCAAGACAGTGCCTGTTCTTACGCTGAGGTCCTGCATTTTACGCCAGTCTCCTCCTGCATGTACAGTTCCAGCCCTGAGAACACATAGAGGGACATGTCAGGTGATTTTTGTCATACATCGCTGCTGCTTTGACAGAGCAGGAAGGGGACTGAGATATGGACCCTCTCCCCTCACTGGGAGCAGTCTGTGGTCATGGAACTCAGTGGTGGGACACAATGTTTTGCCCATAAGAGATGGATATCTTAACTTCAAAATGTACAAGCCTAAAACATGCATGTCCACTTGTGTGCACTGCTGAAGCTCCCTGGTTTTTGCACCACTGAATTTAAAAAGGGTAGGTATAAAGAAATGTTGGGTGCTGTTAGAGGAAGACCTGATAAAAATGCTTTTTTTAGTCCTGGTACTGCCTGAGAGTTATTCAGCACATGGGAAATTTCACCTGGGTCCTTAAAACGCTCAAGACAAACAGTGTGGTATGATTTTCTAGTTTGAAAGGGATCAGGAGGGAAGGAAATTTGTACACCTCATTTGTGACTCATTCACTAAAGCTCATATTGTTTTTCAGAGGACACAGTTTAATCTTGAATATCTTAATGCCAGCATTAGGATCAAGTGTCTTTCCTGGTATTCAGAAATAGCATGTGATATTAGCAAACAAGTGGACAGAATTACTTAACTCACGCCTTCCTGAATCATGTCCACTCCAGAGTCCTAGAAAAAGAGGATTTTGTCTGAGAAAACAGTCATGGAACTTCTCATTTCACTATTTAGACACAATGCACTACAACCATCTTCTGAAGAGATTTCAATATAGGTACAGTTCAGTCCTGATTGTACACAGTTTAAGTTTTTCAGAATTTATTGTTAATTAACATTCCTCAACAAATTAACATTTCTCCTTAACAAAAACTCAGTGTGTTTGTATTACTTATATATAATCATGAGACATGCCAGCTCTTCCAATATAATATTTAGGGCAGATAATTGATAAATGAATCCCTTCTTTCTTAAAACTATGTTACCAGTTATCTGAGGTAAAAATAAAGCATACTTAATGGCCAAATCTACACAAACTTAGAAAGGCAAATAAATAAAATGAAAGTCAGAATACTATTATACAAATACACATTTACCTATAGCCAAAAGGCAAGAAAGCAGTATGAATGCATTTCACTATAAATATCCACTTAGTTAATTTTAAATACAGCATATAAAAATATGAAGCCCAAAATTTTAAACAGACTGAAACCTATTTCTTGGATTCTTAAATAATCCCCCCAATTTCAGGTTAAACTACCCTCCTATAATGGTTAACAAAGGTCAGTCCATGAGTGTTAAAGTGTTTTCATCTCCATTTGAGCATAACCTATTGCATCTTTCATCCTAACCCTTCATTCCCATCTCAAGCTTCCTTCACTCCTTAGGTCTGACATATCCTTATTTTCTCAAACAAATACCATTTAACTGTGAGCTTCTCTTTCCAAAAAGTTGTCTGGGAGTGAAAATATTCTAAATCCATTTCAGTCACCATTAGTTCATGTTCCTGTAAATTCAAGTACTGTCACAAAATACTTGTTTACTCACATAGGGTTCAAACCTGAAACTGTTACTTAATATTTATATAATGCAGCAGATTGTTTATAAACCAGTTGGGGTAGCTGTATAGCTGTGTGAAATACAACTACACTTACTTTTATACTCTCAGTTACACTTCATTTCACACCCTACATTCACTCAGTCTTCATAACCTAGCACAGCTCCCTTCAGTCAGGGGGAACCAGGCAGACTTTAGACCTGCTAGGGACTTACGAGATATTTATAACAACAGTGTTTATATTCTTGTCTCGCCGGTGATGTGCTAATCTGACAGTGTAGTCAGTTGCTGGTGTGTGAGGAACAGCTAACTAACAATACACTGCCTGATCACCACACACAGCCGTGGGGTCACCGTGGCGCTGCAGCCTTCACCGGCACTGCTGCTCTTCCTCTTCACTGCCCGAGGCACACAGCAGCACCTACAGAAAACACGTAACCGCAAAGAGTTTCTACTGCACTCTGTAGGTACCTAAAGTGCCAGGACAAGGATAAAATTAACACTCTGTTGGCTGTGGCAGTATGTTTGACAGAAGCTTGCAGTGTAACATGAATCAAAAAGATCAATGTGCTTCCAGATGCTATTCTTCTTCGTATTATGTCCTGTTCACACTGTGTGGCTGGTGAGACTCTGTGCCATTGTTTTAATGCATTGATGTTCACAAATTACATTATCTGAAGAAGCAACAAGAGAGGAAGAACTCTACAGCTGACTTTTTAGTACACATACAATTGAAAAGTAATTATATTTCAGATATAGTATACAGGAGGTTAGTGAAAGTGACTTTAAGCCTTTGGGGCCTTTCATTACTCAATTAAAAACAACAAACAAACAAAAAACACCTCCCAAAAAGCTATCAAGTTGCATTTGCTAAATATTACTACTAAAAAAATGAAAATCAAATTCTAAAATGCATATGAAGTTTTTAACTACGCCGCTTTTGTTTTTAAAAAGCTCCCAGGAGCTTAAAATTTTTTTAAATATTTGAATTAGTTACCTGGTTCAGGTATGCAAAAACTTCCTGTTGCCTTGGTATCTAAAAGCAGATGAACACCAGAGTCTAATCAAAAATTCTCACAGTTGTTAGAATCATGGAAATACAAGATACCACTTGTATTTGCCTAACAGCCAAAAAGAGCAATAATAAGAAGGAACAAAAAGACTTCTCATACGAAATTAGTGGCTCTCCATTTTGGTGATGAAGGTGTGTGGGAAAAGGGAGCAGCTGCATGTTAGCTGCTGTCAGAATTTCAAGCAGCCAACATACACTGCCTCCCCATCACACACAGTTGCACCACCTGCGTTCCTGGAGCCCGAATCCCAGCAGCTTCCGAAGGGATTGCCTTGAAACAGCGGTGAGCAGCCCTGCAGCCAGTGACAGTGTAGCAGTGACTGCTGCATTAGGTACAGCAGTCAACTAGCAATACACTGCCTACCAGACACAGAGTCCTTACAAGGGATATTATCCCGAAATAATATGCCTGGAAATATTTGTTATTTTCTACCTAAATTCAGCATTATTCACCTGTTTTAAGGTTCATGTTTCATACATGTATATATACGAGTTCAAACAGTATAATAGTGTCAAGACATAAATGTCACAGATAAGTGTCTGACTCAGGAAGACCAGAATAAGAGCAATAGATGTAGAGTTTTCGGACTGTCCAAAAGGAACTGGATACTGTTGCAAACAGTTCCTTGCCTTAGTTGTAGGACTACCAGCATAGTGTTACCTCCACAAGTTAATTTGTATCATATACACTTATTTCAGTCCTTTTCTCTGTGGGACATTTGTTTACGGCCGCCGTTGCAACCCTGCCCTTAGTCTAGATGAGCCCACAGTCAAACTCAGTATAGTCAATTTCACTTTGAAATTAGAATTATCATTGGCTACTCTATAGTGCAACTTACCTGTAGGTTACAAGCCACAGCATACCTCTATCTACAGCCACCTAATGGAGAATGAATAAAGGTTTCAGGATTGAAGATCATTAATTTAGTCTGCATGGAGGTAAAATTTTACCTCCAACACCCATTTTGTTGAATGCCCTTTGAAGTCATGCTGGAAAGGAGGTATCAAGTTAGACACTTTGTACGAAAGCCAATTAATACTGCATTTGAAGCCTTCACTTTGTTCCTTCAGAATTGGTCTTAAATCACTCAAAATAAATCTTAATTCAATACAAAACAAAACATAAAACATTTACTTCCTTGAGTGGTGCTGCTGTTAGCAGCCACAGAAAGTACTGGCTAATTGAGTTCTCCTTGTTCCACAGCAAGAGGAGGCCACCTCTGAGTTTCCTGTGATGCTTTTGAACGAAACAATATGGAGTGCAGCTAGCAGCTGTGGACACATCAGAGACGACAGCCAGCTAACATGCACTGCCACACTGGTACATTCTCTTCAGTTTTGGCCATTCGCTCCCCTCCACCACCAACTCCAAAGTTTTCTCTCCTAGAGCTCAGTCGTTGCTCACTTCAGCAACACAACTTTTCCCTAGGTTGTCACGTACATAAAATACGTATGTTGTAGCAACAATCTCAGCATGCTAGAGGTTACATTTCTATACAGTCATTACATCTAATGGCACACTGCTTATCTCCTGCCTCAGTGTTTTTCAGTATGGTAAATCCCACCGACACCTCCACTTCCCACTCCATGAGTTTGCATGTTGCAGTCTTACCTGGTTTTGTGATTTATGTCAACTCCTTAAGACACAAGCTGCCTGTATTTTACCTATTGATTACTGTTAAGCAATTATTTTTGTGATTAATAAGTTTCCTACCTAGGTTCCTAATGTACTTGTTAGTTCTTTGTTGTCTCCCTTATCGTTTACCATCCTCTAAATGTGGGTAAGTGAGCTTGTAGTGCCAATGGAAAGAGAGCTCTGCAAATCTATACAATCCCTACAACCAGGTCAAGTAACTTCTGCTTTTGAAGAGTAAGCAGTCCCTCTAGTGCATCGGGAGAGAAGCCCAAAGGTGTTTTTGTTTCCTCCCCTGAACAGATGTCAATTTACCATAACTTGTGTTTTTCTGGCATTGTGGATGCTACACTTGAGAAAGTGTGATAAGGATTAATAGAAAACAATAAAAATTACTTGTAGCAGGTTTTTTTCAAAATCGCTTGTTTTCCATAGTTTCCTTCCCTCCTCCCTCCCCCAGAAGTGTACAGTGGAACTCTCAGTTCAGTGTGTACAAAGGAGTGCAAATGTCTGTGCCTATCCTTACCTTAGCCGCTCTCCGTGGGCTTTGCTTTCTGCTCCACTTCAGGTCTTTTCCAAGTCTTCTCATCGCGTCATGCTTGAAAAAAACACAGAGACGCAACACTTAGCAACCGCGCAGCTCATTTTATTCACCCTAAATCACCCTCCATCCAGCTTTGTCGCTGGCGAGGCTTCCCCGGGAGCCACGGCCCCGGGGAGAAGGCAGAGCCGCCGAGGAGGACATCTCCCCGGCCGCGGTCCTCCCCAGGGCACAGGCAGCCCCTGCACCCCACGGGGCACTGTTACCATAGCCGGTCCTCATCCCTCCTGCTCCTCCTCCGGGCGCGTTTTTCCGATTTCCACTCCATCTCTGTCGGGGCTGGCTGAAGCCGCTGCCGTCACCTCAGGAGAGGTGCCCTGGCGCAGGATCCCTCCGAGCGGGTCGGCCCACCGGAGGGTAAAGGGATGTCCGGGCAGGTGCGCGGCAGGGAGCCCGCTGGGACGGCAACCTGTGCGGAGGGAAACTTATAGCCCGGCCGGCCCTCGGGGCGCCGGTCCGCGCTGGGAGGCGGTGCCAGCTGCTCGGCCGCCCACCGCACCGAGCCCTGGTGCCGCACGCCGTCCTTTAAGCATCCCGCAG
>VZRO01004998.1:37006-52247 GCA_013397915.1 Daphoenositta chrysoptera | reverse complement strand
GGCCGGTGCCAAAGAGTCCTGGCTCGGCCTCGGGCACGGGCAGCGCGCCAGACCGACACCCCGGGCGGCCGCTGCCCGGCCCGCCGAGGCCGCTGTGTCACCGCCCCAGCCGTGCCCCCTGGGGCTGCCCCGTGGCCGTGCCACGGTCTGGGGGTGCCATCACCTCGGCCCCTGCCCTTCTCCTCGGGAATGGGGCTAGGGCAGCTTCACAGAATCACAGGATCACTGAATCAATTAGGTTGGAAAAGACCTCTGAGATCGTCGAGTCCAACCTATGACCTAACACTATCATGTCAACTAGACCAGGGCACTAAGGGCCGTAGGATCCAGTCTCTTCTTAAACACCTTCTCTTCTCCATCACCTCCCCGGGCAGCCTATTCCAATGTCTAATCACCCTTTCTATGAAGAAATTCCTTCCAATGTCCAACCTAAACCTAATGGTTTGAGGCTATTTCCTTTTGTCCTGTTACCGGTTGCCTGGGAGAAGAGGCCGACCCCCACTAGCTACGCCCTCTTTTCAGACAGGTGTGGAGAGAGATAAGGTCTCCCCTGAGCCTCCTTTTCTCCAGGCTGAGCACCCCCAGCTCAGCCGCTCCTCACAGAACTTGTGCTCCAGACCCTTCCCCAGCTTTGTTGCCATTCTCTGGCCTTCTCTTCAGCACATGCTACACACAAAACCCCTCACGTCTCTACATCAGCTGCTTCCCATTGCCACTCCTGCTGCTGTGAGGAGCCGGGCACCACCGCACAGGGAGCGAGGTCTGGGGAGCAGTGCCACTCTGAGACATTCAAGCCACGCTGTCCGAAACGGAGAGCTGAGTGCAGTGCCTTTTTCTCAGAGCCGAGACCGAGCAAACGGCATCGCAGCCCTGTGCACACTCTCCTCCAGAGCAGGTCCCCAAATCCAAAAGCCACCTCACCACCATCTTACACTACGAGACTCCAAAAATAACCTGTCATTTGCTTTTACGTGACAAGCAAAGGGAGAAGTTGTAGGAGAAGGTGTGAAGAATCGCTTAATGCCAGCAGATGAGTTGCTTATGCGTGTGTTTTATGGAGTTTGCATGCCAGAGGAACAGTACACATACTTAGGCACTCACTTCACCTGAGAAAACCTGAGCACAGCTTTGATGGAAAAACGTGGTTTTTTGAAAGATAAGGTTTAGTTAAATAAAAAGAGGTAGAAAGGGAAGAATTACTGGTACATGTAATTTATGTCTTTTTTTTTTCAAAGTGAGTTCAGAACCATTCTTTTTCAGTCCTTGTCATAGTTTCAGAATTTGGGGGTGACACCACCCAGGTTTTCAAGAGACAGACGAGGGCAGACACACAGCATGTAAAAGAGACCATTTTTTCTATTTCTAGATTTTGGGTCTGAGAAACAGCATTAAAAGACTTCTTTTCTAAGAGTAAGAAACAGAGTGCCACTTTTTAAAGTATGCTGAAAGTATTCTTCACTTTCTTGCTGTTTCCAGAAAGCAGGGGACATTTTTCTAAATTTTTCATTAGAAAATAATTATTTGAACCAATAAAAAAAATTCTTCTGCAAAAATCTTCTTACATAATTTCTTATTTCCCACCTAATTCTATTTTGCAGCTGCACACTTCACACCTGCAGAAAAACATCATGTAAGCAAGATGACAGAGGACGATATTTTTATTGATGCATGTGTAATAAGCAACAATTAATTATCAGATGACAGGGTTGTTTTGCTGAATCAAAGTAAAACTATTTCAAAAAACTGCCACCTTATTACTTCCCTTTGTGTTGGTACGGACACAACTAAGCACACCCAGCATACAAAGTGGCTGGGTCACTCAGCACCTTCTTAATGCTCTCTGTAAAACAAACAGCACACAAGGCACTGCTAGCATAACTTCACAAAGGATTGTTTGCAATGCTTCAGTTGCTCGTTTAACTGAATGTGAGTTTTTTCCTACAAAACTAACGTTTAACGAGCACGGCCAAATATTGTCACCCTGCCTAACAGCAGACTCTGGCATGCACTGCAAAGCCAGCTCGCTTGAGCACTCAATAAATCAGCAACACTCAAGTGAAGTGTATTGAACTGTTACCTATCAGACCAGTGTTGGAGGCTCTTAACAAACCTTTTTCTCACACTGAAGAGTTTCTTTCAGATGAGAAAACCTGTAACCGTGCACTTTGTTTGATAGTGGGAGGAAAGAGGTTGCAGTTGAGAACTATATGGCTGTAAACTGGAATAAAAATCGAAAGTCTTTTAAACTCAACAAGGTTTTGTTCGAGTGAATTAGAATTAGGATTAATTAATGCCGAGCAATTCATTAAAGAGTAAATAATATGACCCACAGCAACTGGTGTTACAAGCAGTGATTCCTACCTGTGAACCTTCAACTCATGCATGCACACATGCACTATGAACACATTATAAGAAAAGATCTGGAGGTTTTTCTAAAAAATTTCTACTGAACACTGATTAGCAAGTGGGAAATATGCCAAGACATTACATTTGATAGCGGCCTTAAGGTAAGTAGCTCCCTAGGTGAAGTCAGTGGTAAATAAAAAAAAGCAGGAGTGCCATGGGGAAGTCTGAACTTCATTGTGTTTGTTGAGGAGTATGTGTTGGATTGTTAGGAAGGTACCATAACACAAATTATATCCTTAATACTTTCTTCTTCACTTGAAGCATGTGGTGTTTTGGAAATCATGTGCCGGATAAGAGCTTTGTTGTCACTTTGAGATTGTAACTAAATTTTAAACAAAGGAGATTTGTTTTAGAAAAGTTTTACACAGCTAAGTGGATCACTTCTGTAATGCTTCCAGCACCTCACTGATGTGTCTTCGAAGTGAAAAGAAGTCATCTGGGTTAAGTGTCTTAGTTTCTTTCTACCCGTGGACTCATTTTAGGCTCTTCGTTATGGAACCTATGCAGCCAATTGCTCCGTTATTTCACTTAAGTACTAGAAATGTGGCTGAAATTTTGTAGCTCACTGTAAAAGTCCTCCTAAACCGATATGCAAGACACCATGTAATTTGTCCTGACTGGCAGCAGATGGTGCTGATATGTTGTGCCTGGTACTTCTGTAAAAGCTGGTATTCAGGTTATCAATACCATAGTAACATCATTTTTCCTCATCCATTATCCTTAAGGTCTTTTAATATAAAATTGCCATCATCATCATATGTCAGAATTTATCGAGATAAAATACAAGTTTATAGTTTGAAGGTGGGGTTTGGACTTCAACAGCAAGCCTCACAACATTATCAGAGAATTAAGCACTGACTGAAACAACACATTTCAGGTAAAGTTGGATTCATCACATCCAGGCTGCTGGACAAGGACCACTAATACTTTTTGGACCCAAGCATTTCAGGATATGATAATGACAGTGTTCCTTGCCAAATGATTGCTGACAAGACGTGGTGGTAGCTTACACCAGGTTCTGGCAAGTAGGGAGATCTCAAGAGCTGGTCATAGAACATTGTCTCAAAAGTGACAGATGACAGATTGTCTCCATGTCAGAGAAAGAGGGAGGCTAAAAAGCCTGGTCTTTAGTTAGGTAAGTTTTTAGGAAACTTTTGCTTAAATAAAGGCCTAGTTTGAGAAACCTTGCTAGTTAAGGAGCACAGGGACTTAGGTATCAAGGGCATATTGGACTGAATACTTACCCAGAGATGATGTAGTCCTTTCCTATGACACCAAGGATAAACTAAGAAAGGCGCAACAAATTGTGTTAAGAAAAGGATTACCATTTAACAGTGTGAGGGATCTGAATAAGATTTACCACAGGCTTGAGTTTCAAAATAGGTGGAAAAATTTGTTGAATATACAGAGGTGAAAATTTGTTTCCATTTTGCATTTGCAATCAAAAGAGATTTCTGGGAACCAAGGCCTCCAACTTCCTGCCAGAGGGAAAATTATGTCCCAGCTTTGTTATATGCTTACTGAGCAGAGATCCTGAGATATGGAAACATCTTAATTTTTCTTCCTGTATTTCTTCATTGTTCTCTCTGGATTTTCGGCCAGTATACCAGAAAGATCCCAATCTTGTGCTTAAGTGCTTCTGAGTGGATTAGAGGAAAAATTCTCACAGCAGTAGAGACAAAACACTGGGCCTTTCAAAGTGGCTTATAGTTGTAGTAGATGATGGTTCTCATTTATTAAAGGGGGCTTTGACCCTCAAGTATTTCTACCTGCAATAGAAAGCAAAGCAAGCAAGGGTAAGGAAGGAAGGATTCAGGAAAGAAATAGGGACTCAATTCATGTAGCTGTTCTCATCACATCATTTCACACTGCAGTGAGCAGCTGTTGTTTAGACTCCAGAATGAAATATTGTTGACCAGGTAACTGGAATATTCTGGCAATGAACTCAAAGCTTCATTTTAGCTGTACAATGAACTCAAAGCTTCATCTTAGCTGTACAAAGGAGAGGTAATTAAGAGGACAGGAGGAGGAAATAGTTCCTGCTTCTTTGCTGGGGCTTACATTAAAGCCAACAATTAGCATCTCGGTCTGCTCTGCTCATTAGAAATCTCCCATTACATTTATCTTTGCCAGCACAGTATAAGTGGTTGTGAACATGAGGGGAGTGACCTCTAGAAATAACTATCCACTATTTCTCTTCAGATGAACCCCAAACATTAAGGAAAATTACATCTCTTATGCAAATGTGAGAAAACAAAGAAAAAAAAATTGGAGGGGTTTTTGCCCACTTGTGCCACACTTTCACCTATACCTAAACCTCTTCTATATCCAACATTAAATTTAGCAATAATGACAAGCCTGGTTGGCAAGCATATGTGAGTAGATCAAGGCTCTATTTAGCTCAGGCAGGAATTTGTGTCACCTGTCACTTTTTGGTTTTATGGGTTTAAAAAGAGAGAGGTGGAAAAAAAAGCCAAGAAAACAAGGGCACCAAGGGATAAGTGCAGTTTGATAAATTATGTTAATTTTCATGCAACACACAGTTGACTCCCAGGATTTTCAGTTTTAATGTGACCTTCAATTTTCATAAAACAATAGTCTGTTTCTTCATCAGCACATTATAGTAATTTCCTGGTTTTTCTTTTCCATGGATAGATCAAAAGCTGTCCTGCTAGGTCATCCATCCCAGGCCTTTCTTCAGTGTGTTCTCCCCATTTTTGTGCATACTACAAATCCATTTCAGCACACCACTGCTTCAGTCTAAGTTAAGGCTTCCAACATGCTGGGATCCTGTGCTGGCATTAGAGACTGCATACAATGTAAACCTACACTTTGTTTAGCCTTGGACAAACTCCAGCTGAACAAAAGAACCTCTGGGTTCATTGCCAGCTGCCAACGGTGTGCCTAAATAATATTTCATCCTGGAATCCTGAGAGTCTGGATTAATAAACTGCCAAAATACCACTCAGATGTGGTTCTTTCCAAAGCTTCCCTACCAGCTTCTATTGATAGCACAATGCTTATTTCTACATTACTAGTAGCAAACTACTATATGTTATTGTACAATTAAGTATTGCAAAAAGTAATTACGGCTCTGAATAATTATGAATTGCAACTATATCCAAGGCTCCAGGCACCTGCTGTAGGTGATTCCTCTCATGGTGTCTTGAACACAGGGCAAGGTTTCTAACATTCTTTCCTGGATAGAGGTAATTAATTATGCAGCTTAAAAAGCACTGTCATCTCTCATTGCAAACATGTTTCACTCAAGTAATTACTGACAGGTTCAGCTTCAACACCTGTGAGTTCCTGAAATTCTGTTGCATCTCCCTGTGATTTCCCATGGAAATAAGTCTCTGGTTTCACTTCCAAAGAATAATATTTAGGGAATCATCTCTGACTGTGTTTTCAATATAGCAGAACACATAAGCTTTCAGTCAAAATGTTTTTCTGGGTTTGTTTTTCTGTTTCACTCTTTCAAAATCGATCCATTTACAATCATCAGATCAAAATAGATCTATACAATCAGATAATATGCCTCACCTCCCTATTGAGATAACGACTTCAGCAAACCAGGTATGCAGTTTTTAGATGACACAGGTTAAGTCATGCCCTCAGCACTTTACAAACCTAATGCTGAAGATACCCAATTTGCACCTTCCTCTGTAGGAGATGTTCAACTATTTCAAGTCTTCTACATTTTTAGACCTCCAAAACCCTTCCCTGATATTCATTGTATGGGTATAGGTCAAATCATATGTGTCAACCCACAATTCACAAAATTCCTTCCCCTCACAAGAGATACAAGTCCATTCCAGGTCCTCTCGGAGACACTGTGAGTCTCTAGTCCTGCAAAGACCTTGGGACTGCTGGGTTCCTGAACCCACTCAAAGGCCCACTGAGGCAAAGGAGACTCTGGATTTCACCTGGAGATACAAATTTGTTCACAAAATTAAAAAGAGGAGCACACTATGAACATACACAAAAATGGAACGATACTAGAGACAATCAGAGCAAACAAGAAAAAAATGGGATAAAAATTTTTTAATAAATATCACTCTGTCTGTTTTATTAATAACACCTTTCACACAAAGAGGCCAGTGTGAGAGATTCAGCTATTGATTTTACCCTCATCTCTTCCTTTCCTCTTTGTTTCGCTGATGTCCACCTGCTCTGCATTGCACACCCCAGAATATGCTGAAGTATGTGTTGCACATTGATCATGTAAATCCATGTTTGATAGCTCTAATTAGAATTCTGAAGAATACTGTATAGAAGTGCTGGGTGCCTACATCTTATCACCTATGTAGTCATCCCAAGGGCACCAACCAATTTCAAAGAAAATAATAGGAAGAAATTTCCTAGGAGAAAAAGAACTTAATCAGAGCTTTTAGAAAGCTGAGCAGTATTGTGTCACAGGTTCAGTAGTGGTTTTATAGCACTCTTTACCTGTCATCATGAAAAATGGTGCAAAAAGTCCCAAGGCCACAACCTGTTGGAAGTCAAACTGAAATATGTTAGGAAACCTTCTTCATCTATTTATTTCCACCTGAGATCCATCGGAGTTAGGGAATGACAAAGCTACTTCTTTGGTGATGGACAGAGAAGGCCCACTGGAGTAGAAGGGTAGGCTCAGTTATACTGCTTTCAAGAGAAGACTCTTTGCAGCCAGTAAGTAAACTGAAAAGTAAACTTCTCAGGCATTCAGCATCAGTCTATGTTAATAATAGTCCTATGTGCTCAGGATTCATTTAAAGTTAGATGCTTCAACACTTGAAGCAGAGAACTGATCTCCTATTTTTGTGCAAGAGGGGCAATTTTCTGTTAGTAGTGTAATTCTTTTTATTGCATCCTTCATGATCGCTACTTCTAAACAGCAATGAAGTATTGAAATGCAAAAGAGTTAATTCGTGATCTCTAGAAATGTTACTTTGGAAATAGACCCTCCCTTCTTTTAAAGTTCCCTATTCAAATATTTTAAAAACTAAGAGCGTCAAATTATGTGAGATTTACACCTTACCACAGAAACGACACAGGCAGAGCCATCATATACATGTGTGATAAGGACTAGTAGAGAGGTCCTGCTGAAGTCACTGGACCACACTGCTTCAGGTTAAGAGGATCTACTAGTGTTGATTGTAGACTTCAGGCCATGGAACATGGCCTGTACATGCCCCAGCAGCTCAGCCACTGCCCACGAGAGCTGGGACAGGCTTCAGTAAATGGTTCAGGCACCTAAAAGCCAAAGTGTGGGGCGACACAACCAAACACTGAAAGGGCATCATTGGGCTTTGGATGTATCTGCTGTGGAGACAGAGGAAATTGGACAACAGAATACCTTGTCTGGTGTCTCAGAGAACCCTTCTGCTGTGGGACTGCTGAGGGTGGAAGAATAACAGGTACCAATTGCTACCAAAATGGTGCAGTGTCAGCAATACCACACCAGCTGGGATCCTGTGACCCCCATCTGTGAGATGATTTGCGATTTGTGAAGAGCCAGGGGGTGATCAGAAAGACTCGCTCACACTCCAACTGTCCTGTATGGCCATATGTCCAGTGTGGAGTGGAGAGTGGTGATGGACTATCATGGCCTGAATGAAGCCACACCACCACTGAGCACTGCCATGCCAGACATGCTGGAGCTTCAGTATGAGCTGGAGTTAAAAACAGCAAAATGCTTCCACCACTCACATTACAAATGCATTTTTCTCCATTCCTTTGGCAGCAGAGTGCTGGCCACTTTGCTTTCACCTGGAGGGGTGTGCAGTACACCTGGAACCAACTGCCCCAGGGGTGGAAGCACAGCCCCACCATCTGCCATGGACTGATCCAGGCTGCACTGGAAAAGGGTGAGGCTCCAGAACACCTGCAGTGTACAGATGACATCATTGTATGGGGGAACACAGCAGGGGAAGTTTTTGGGAAAGGGGAGAAGATAATCCAGATCCTCCCTAAGGCTGGTTTGGCCATAAGCCCAAGTAGGTCAAGGCCTGGGAAATCCAGCTTTTAGGAGTAAAATGGCAGGATGGACATCGTCAGATATCAATGGACATGTTCAATAAAACAGCAGCTGTGTTCCCATCAACCAGCAAGAAGGAAACACAGGCTTTCCTAGGTGCTGTGGGGTTTGCAGAATGCCTATTCCAGATCACAGTCAGATTGTAAACCCTCTCTATCATGTGACATGAAAGAAGAATGATTTCAGGTGGGGTCCTGAACAACAACAAGCTATTGAACAAATTAAACAGGAGATTGTTCACGGAGTAGTCTCTGGGCCAGTCAGGACAGGACAAGATTTGAAAAATATGCTCTACACTGCAACCAGGGAAAATGGTCCTTCCTGAAGTCCTGGTGGAAGGTATCTAGGAGACTCAAGGATGAGCCCTGGAGTTCTGGAGTTAGGGATACAAAGGATCCAAGGCCTGCTACACCCCAGCTGAAAGAGAGATCCTGGCAGCTTCGGATGGGGTTTAAGCTGCCTCAGAAGTGATTGGCACTGAAGCACAGCTTCTTCTGGCATCATGACTGCCAGTGCTGGACTGGATGTTCAAAGGGAAAGTGCCTTCCGCATATCATGCCACTGATGCTACATGGAATAAATTGATTCCTCTGATCACACAGTGAGCTTGAATAGGAAACCCCAGTTACCCAGGGATCTTGGAAGTCATCACAAACTGGCCTGAAGGTGAAAATTTCAGATTATCGTCACCGGAGGAGAAAAAGGTGACACGTGCTGAGGAGGTCCCAAACTATAATAGCTGCCAGAAAATGAAAAGCGATGCACTCTCTTCACTGATGGTTCCCACCGTATTGTAGGG
Organism: Daphoenositta chrysoptera; assembly: GCA_013397915.1. Taxonomy (NCBI): domain Eukaryota; kingdom Metazoa; phylum Chordata; class Aves; order Passeriformes; genus Daphoenositta; species Daphoenositta chrysoptera. The sequence continues at coordinate 43,023 of VZRO01004998.1, read as the reverse complement.
ACAAACTGAAAGTGGAAAAGTGCTCTATGGAGTCCTACACTATTGATGGATAAGGTGGATCCAGTCAGTTCACAAAGCTGATAGCTGTCCAGCTGGCTTTAGATATCACTGAACGAGAGAAATGGCCAGTGCTCTGCCTCTACACTGACTCACCAATGGTGGCAAATGCTCTGTAGGGTTAGCTGGACCAATGGAAAAAGATCAGTTGGCATTGCAGAGGGAAACCCATCTGGGCTGCTGAAGTGTGGCAAGACACCTCTGCCCGTGTAGAGAAGTTGGCTGTAAAGTACATCATGTAGGTGCACAGGTACCCAAGAGGTGGGCTACTGAAGAATTCCAGAACAATGACACGTGGATCAAGCTGCCAAGATTGAAGTGTTCCGGGTAGATCTGGGCTGGCAACACAAGGGTGAATTATTTCTGGCTCAATGTACCCATGACACCTCAGGTCACCAGGGAAGAGATGCAAAATCCAGACAGGCTCATGATCAAGGGGTGGACTTAACCATGGACACTCTCTCCCTAGTTATCCCAAGCTGTGGCAGACTGGTTACATCACACTAACCACAAACCCACCAAGGCAAGATTTATGAGCTTACAGTGGTGGAAACAACCACTGGATGGCTCTTAGGGAAGACATTTTGGATTAGTCCTGCCTCAAGAAAAGGCAAATCCATCCATGGGATTGTTTTTGCTCAAGGACATGAGTGCACTTGGTGGGTAATGCAGAAGGACAGGGAAACACGATGTGTACCTCAAGGAGGTTTGATTTTTGGGTGAGAAGAGTCTGTAATATTGAATTGTCTAATATTGGTTGCTGAATTACAATGCCACTGTATGCAGTAACTACCATGGGCAACAAGGATGGACTGCTTCAGATACAGCAGTTGTGAGCTCCTGGTGCAGCCCACAACCAGCCAACAGCACACAAGCCCTCCTGCCCTGGAAGATGTCTAGGGAGGATAGGATAGAACCCATAGTCATGGACTACATGAACTCAACAGACGTCTTAGAGGGACAGCGTTGACTACAGAAATAATACCTCTGTTTGTGTATATTTTTATATATATATCTATATCTACATATACATACATATGTATGTATGCGTGTATACGTATAGGTATATGTCTCTGTCGGAGCCGTGTGGCTATGCCCAGGTTTTTATCTGCTGGGTGGGGGGAAGTAAGGGATGCTCATTTCCAAGAAAGAAAGGGCTGTGTGTGCCCTATTGTTCTCTGTCTCAGAAAGCTGCATGACACCGGGTGTCCTGGGTTGCATTGTATTCTATTACCATCTACATGAGCTGTTAAGACCAGGTGGGTGGTGTTGCTTGCCTCCACCCTCCGGACAATATTGTGTTAATGGCCCATCAACGCCCTGCCACATGACTGACAAAATTACATCATCCCATTGAGAGATGCTCCGCCCAGAGGGAGGAATCCAAGCATTCCATCCTGGATATAAGCTGAGATTTCGAACACCACAGGCAGCCTTTCCACTGGATTCCCAGAGGACAAGACCCACATAGCCACCGCTGGACCTTCTGAGACCAGACTCCTCTATAGGATCACTACTCTCAACAGGACTACCTCATTTGGACTGCTACCAACACCCCGACCAACAGGGTGCCAGGTTGTATTCTGACTCTGTCAGGTTTCTTTTTCTACTATTGCGTTTATTTTACCTTTTTTCCCTCTTCCTATTAAAACTGTATTTCTGACTTGCAGTCTTTCACTGGTTTGTTTTCAAACCTTGGCACCGGGTCTGCTCGGTTAGACTCTGAGCATTTTGTGTGCAATCACCCTCTTCTGTACATTGTTGTACAATGTATAGTAGTATGTTGTAGTATGTAGTATAATATAGTACGTAGTATATAGTTGTATGTAGTAGTAGTTGTACAATGTATGTAGTACTGTTGCTGTTACTTTTCATTTTCTTATCTCATTGCTGTTTCCAGTAAATTGTTATCTCAACCTATAATTCTGCCTTTTCTCTCTCTCTCTCTCACTAGTGTGTGGATAAAGGACTGGAGGGCAGGGAGCGGCTGCATGGAGCTTAACTTCCAGCTGCGTTTAAATCATTACACCCTCATAGGCAATTGCAACAACACTTTACTGGCTGAAAAAGAGAATAGACTCAAAACCCAAGCTGACCTATTTTAATAAGTGTGTTCTAATTGTAACTGCGTTATCCACTGAAGAAATCGGAGGTTTTACCAAAAATGAATGTCTTCATATGTTTTACCAACACATGAAAAACCTTAAAGATGCTTAGTGATTTATTTTATGTAGTATTTTATTTAAGAATATAAAGTAAATATTGAACATAAATAGTCACTTGCTATCAGAGTTTGAACAGGTGCTAGGAGCAAGTCAGACTTTAAGACTGTTTCTGCTACAGTTATGAAATAGTTGTGCCAAAACAAATCACAGCCTCTTTTGACCTCATTAGCTTTAGTTGTTTGTTAAGGCTGTGCAATGCAAAATGCAAATAATGGCTGCTGACCAGAAGTAAGTCAGTGTTTAGAAAAGATGAAGCGTGCTGCTGCTGTCATATAAAAAGGACTGCAAAATGCTTGCCCTTTTCTTGAATTTAGACATAGGGATATTTTTATTTACAAAAATATTCAGGAAAACAAGGGACTAAATATCAGTGAAAATTCTATTTCTCTGCAACCACTGAAGAGCCAAAGCAAACAGAAGTAGGTTAGTACTGCTGCTATAGCCACGTTAGAGTCTGGTCTCTACATGATCACAAGCACCCGAGCCACCTCAGTGCCTGCCTGCCACCACACAGGGTCTGTGGCAAATCAACAGGAGCATCAGTTGCATCTTTGTGATGGAATATGAATGGGAGCTGTATGAATCTCTGTGCTTCAAAACCAGTGATCAGAGCAATTAAATTACACCAAATGTTTGCCTGCATTTACATACAACTTGAAAATAAACATTAAAGCAAGAGCATTTCTATTACTGACATATGGAGAGTAACTCAGACTGTGAATGGGCAATATTTTCTCTTTATGAGAAACATTGAACAACCCTGGCAAGCCCTGCAGAAAAACGCCATGCTGACACCCAGTCTTGGATATTGCCCTTAGACAAGGAATGAGCAAAATTGCTGATAAAAAAGGCTTTCACAAATTACAGCTGTAACAAAAGCCCTATGCCATTTCTAAATAAGTCCATCCAGGTCCTTCTGCCCTTTCCATCCTTAAAATTACTGAATTAATATACACCTACTTACCAGAAGTTAGTTGTCTTTCTAGTATGTAGTTTTAATCAAGTTGTCCCTTGAGGTCTGGTGTATTCTTTTAATGAACACCTAGGGATTTTACCCAAGGAAAAACCCATGTTCCCAGACAAAGTATATGTGGAATTGGTGTGCATATCTTTAGCACATGATCAGTAAACCCTTACCCTGGCACCCCCAAATTAAAAGATATTTTTCTCTTTCACCTCAAAATGTGTCAGTTGACTGCAGTGTTGCACCATCACACTTCCACAGCCACACATCCCACGGCATAGCACCAGCAGGGAAGGATAAGGTGGAGAAAGTTTACTTAGCATGAGCAGGTAAAGAGCTCATTAAATGTTATTGCATATTATTTGTTTTATTTCTGCTGGGGTCTTGGCGAGCTCCCTTCACCCGATGCATGGACCATGCACCACCAGAGAGAGGAAATCACAGTGAGCATAAACCACAAATCAGCATGTTCTTCAGTTCATCACACCTGCATATCCAGTGGCTCTGCACAGATCCTGTCCCAGACAATAAGCATAAAACATAAAACATAAAAGCATAAAATAGAACAAAATTGGATGTAAGGCTCCCTAGAGGTAGATTTCCAGCTCCTCCAGGGTCAGCTTCTGATTAAACAACCATGAAACATGGGCATCAAGAGACCAGGCTTTGTTCCCTGTGATTCTATCAATCCCTGCCTGACAGAAAGACACTGGGAGCCATTCTAATATACTATTGTCAAAAACAGTAATTGGGCTGTTTTAATCTGTGCAAGAACTTTGCCAACTTTTTAAACAGCTCTTATATGGAAGTGGATGCATAAGTATCAATTCAAAATACACCTTTATAGATTAAAGATGTTTACAGTGTACCACTAAAAATATGTTTATAGCCTAACACCATGACCATACCATGTTGATACTAAACACCTTTTACGAGTGTGTATCTTACAATGTTTCAGTGAGTCTCACCAAGAAACAGCTTGTTCTCATTAGCCAATTTTCAGCCTTTCCAATTAATAGGGCTTCAAATTAAATAGATTTTTAAATACATCTGTGATCATTTTCTATTATTCTTAGATCACATCTCAAAATTAATCAAGGATCCTTTCACCATAAAAAACTATGAGTAAAAGTAATCAGTGGAAATGCCATAGCTGGTTCACTGTAGAAGTGGGTAAAAATGTATTTGTAATTCTGAAAACATTTGAAGTAGAAGCAGCAAGATTAACAGTAGTTGCAATCCAACAGGGTGGTGATTTTATTATTGCATCCTACTAGAAGTGTGTCACTACTTTTAGTACACTAGTAGTACTAGTACTACTTTTAGTGTACACTACTTTTAGTGTGTCACTTCATTTCTGAGGAATTAATATTCTTATGAGCAATTACATAATTGTACATACAGTACATTTTGTGTTTAATTTCATAAAACACACAGAGAGGAACTGTAGATATATATAGAAGCTACCTTTTGCTATCAATTTATTCCCTGCTGAATTCAGTGCAGTCAGGGAGCTTTTGTCTCTTCTGTCTGCTCTCAAACCAGAGCTTTCATACAACGTTTTGGCCAAAGTGGCAATGGTCTTCTGCGGGAATATTAAAGTCTCTGAAGTCATCCCAGGGTTGAGCCCACAGCATCCCAGAAAGGGCTTTGGTACCTTTTCCTGCTAGAAAAATGTCAGTGCTGCAGACATGAAGGACCTCAGATATTCCACGGCCTCTTTTGCAGTCTCCTAGCAGCCATACAACTACACGTTGTGTTGGCAACAACAACCATTCTTCTTCCAAATACATCTGTGCTTGCCAAAAGCACAACAGTATGAGCAGCGTTTCAACTCCCCCAGGAAATCCACTGAAGTGATGATGTGCTTAAGCATCACACAAGCCTGTCAATCTGGACTGCTGTTAACGTGCATGGACCCATGCAAGAACACTGGAAAATTTGAGTGCTGAAAAAACTGTAACTTCACAGAGAGAAAATCCCTACCCTGGGTGGAGCACAGTGTGTCACTTGTGTGCTACAGAAATATAAACATATCAGGTATTATTTCATGAGTGTTGTTAGTGGTTCAGCTTTCAAACTAGTGGGTGAAATGAAATTTGTCCATTCAGAACAGTTTAACATCACTCTTTACATTTCTCTTTACCTAAATTAGTACCACCGAATGTTAAAAGCAGCATTTTTAATTCTAAAACATTCTGCTTTCTGCTCCCTCTACTCTACTGAAAGCAAATATGCGTACCTGATGCAAAAGTTTGCATTAAATCTGTACAAATAAAATGTCAATTTTAAGCACTATTTAATCATCACAACGAGTGCAAATATACACATACAGTTGCACACATGAACGATACAAATGCATTTTGTAAACACTGTGGGTGTAAAATTCCACGATGGGGCAGGTGCATCGTGTTTAACCACCTGGGACGATCAGTCTGCTTTCATACTGACCAACTCCAGCCACCGTCCTGTCAGCTACGCTTGTCAGCTCAGCTGACTAAAACCTCTGGATAAAACCGGGCAGATCTTCGTTTAATTTCTACTGTCGTTACATTCATTAACAAGCTACTGAGGGCAAGCTTCCTACCCGGGAGCCAGGGCGGCTCCGCGTACGAAGCCTGCGGCGGCCGTGCCCGCGAAGCAGGGCCCTCGCTGAGGCACGGCGGCCTCTGCCGCGCTCGTCCCGTCGCTCCTCCAGCAGCGGGGGGGGAAAGCGCGAATGCCCCTTTTCCAGGAGAAAATGAGGAGCGTGCCGTCGGGTGGGGTGCGCT
>VZRO01004998.1:0-31539 GCA_013397915.1 Daphoenositta chrysoptera | reverse complement strand
CGCGGGCAGCTCCCGGGGGAGCCGCCGAGCCCCCCACGCTCGGGGGTGCCGCCGCGCCGCCCGCTCGCCGCCGTCACCATGGGGTGGGCGGCCACGCCAGCTCCGCTCCCGGTGCGGCGGCGGCTATTTGAGCGGCGTGGTCGCCGCCCAGCTGTCACCGCCCGCCTCCGGGGCACAGCGCCCCGCCCGTCCCGGGCAGGTCGTCTGGGCGCTTAGGGGACCACCGTCTCCAAAACAAAATCCGAGCCACCGAAACGTCTGTCTCTTCTCTGCCGCTTGCGCTCAGGCCAGAAGGCTGTGGTAGAGTGGCCGTGGGACTGTGACCTCCCTGTGACCACGGCCTCCTCGCTCTCGCAGGGCAGAGAGCAAATCGGGCAGCAGTGCTGTAAAGCCAGGGCAGAGCACGATCCAGCCAGCTGAAGCTGTTGTATCTATTTTGCCATTACCAAAGCAGGGAGTTCTCCAGCTCCGACCAGTTCAGCTCGGAACCCCATAAGCTTTAACAGCTATTGATCACTCCCCATAAGTAATGTGGGATTTTACAGCAGGCCTGCAAGCCTGTCTGACTCTGACATGGATCCTACCACAATTCGTTTGTACCCGTGAGAAACTTACTGATAGCAGAAAGAGAATTCTGAACAACAGAGAGAGAAACAGCAACAATTCTGCACCTGTTGTTTTTCTGGTATTTAGTGTCTCACCAATTAATCTGATGTAGTTAAGCAACTAATGGAGAGGTAACAAGAATGGTAAACATGTAACAGTCCATAAATTACCAGCGATTTGAGAATAAACTGCTTTTGCTCACATACTAATTTGGGCTATTTTGTCAGTCGCATCGGCCTCAACAAGCAACAAAGTAACTTTCAGTGCAGGTCACCAGAAACAGAACAAGTACACCAGGAGAGATACCTGGGAATGGTGGAGCTCACGGGCAATCTGGGGCTACGTTACACTTCCAATCCATGAATAGAGCAGTATTTTAAACAGTTGAATGCAGGGAAATCAAAAGTCCTGCACTCCAACCACCCATTTATAGTGTGCTATATATGTGGAAAGACCTGGAGAAAGAAACAGAAAACCTCTTCTGGGTTAAGTGCTAGGAAAGGTATCAGTGGGAAACAAGAGATTCAAGCAGCCCACAATCCAGAAGCAAAAGAGGGGATGAGGTGGGAATTCTACTAACGTGAATGGCAGGAGCAGAAACTCCTCTCCGAGGTGAGGACAGAGACCAGGAGAACAAACTGCCTTAAAAAAAAAAAAAAAAAAAAAAAAAAAAAAAGAACACATTGCAGACCACAGTTGAGACTATGGTGACCAAGGTCCAGAGACACTGACTGGTCTTGCGTCCAACTTTGAGAAAAGTAACACAAAGGTGATAACAGAAGTCTTTATTAAATAAATAGAGCAAAAGAGAAAGTTCATCCACCCAAAAGAGTACAGGCACAAAAGTTGCTCATGTATACTGCAGAAGCAGAAAGCCAGCATAGTATTTGTTTGTTTTTTTTTAAGATAACTGTGCTTATCTGTACACCACAGTGTGACCTCCTTCATCTGTTTTGCAGAAAACTGTTGCTCACACAGATCGTGCAATTACCCAGTTATTACAATATATCCCCTTAATTTATTTCAGTTATTTATTTAAAAGATTACAAAGCAGAGCATGCTACAGAAACACAAAGAATAATTCTGAATTTCAACATTACCACCCAGAAATGGAAAAAAACCCTTATTCATCCCAGTTAAGGGAGAACTCAAAAATCATTCACACATTCCCTAGGATTTAACCACTTAAGATCAACAACTCATTTGCAAAATTCAAACCCAAAATAAAGAGGAGCTTGCTAGTTACTGAATTACTGAAATGTTTTTCTAATTCATGTTTCCAAAGGATACAAATAAAATATCTCAACCAAAACAAAACCTATGAAATTTGTTTAGAGTACAGATTTAGCTTGTATCTTCAATAAATATAATTTGCAGGTTTTGACTTCAGTGTGGGAAGACTGAAGGCAAAGTTGAGGTTTTATGGTCTAAGATCAAAACTTCCTATTCAAATGCTTCCTTGCCTAAATGTTGTGAAAAACCACCAAAAGTCACTTCCTGTCTCCTATGAAATGAGGACTATCACTAGATTATCATAATGTATAAAAGAAAAACAGATGCTATTCCCTGTTCCTTCGGAGCTGTTAGCAAACCTTCCTCTTCCAGAACTAAGTGTAAGCTAACGTACACAAGCTAGACAGCAATACCAATTCTGCTGTGATAATCTAACTGGATAGTCTCCATATATATTGCATTTTTACGCATTCGTTTTCCTCAGTGCCCTTTCTGTACACGATTAACCTCAGCTGTATAAAATCTTTTATTTTTCAGATTAAACAGAAGTTGTCGTCTACACTGTGCCTCTGTCTGTAAAGACAGTTCCTACTTGACAGCAACTGTTTAATGGCAAACCCTCCCCACCAATATATTCCTTATTCTTGAAAGCTGAGTTGGCAGTCTAAAATTGCACTTCATAACTGAAAATAGTGTGGATAGGTGGAATGTAAGACCATCTGATTCATCACGCTACTCAGTTAAGGATTATTCAGTATTAAAGAAACAAGAAATAAAGGATCACACTGACATACAGTCATTGTGAGCAAGTAGGGTAGGAGAGAACTGCCACTGGAAGTTTCCACTAGGAGCTTCTCTATTATTTCCTTGAAGAGGGTCAGTGTGAACTTTGATCAGTAAGGGGGAAAAACCCCCACGATCATCACTTGAAGGGGGCTTGCAGAACTATGCAAAACTTGACACAAAAAAGGGACAGCAAAATATAGTACAGTTGCAGGAGTTGCAAGGATCAGGGTTAACAGGGAGGAACAACTGAGAAGAGGCACATCCTCTGTTTGGGAGGAGCTGCTGGTCAGTACACGCCTCACTGAGCACTTGTTCCCAGCAGTCCATACTATCATCTTATAGAGCATCTTCTCAATGTAAATCGTACAGAAAAAATAAGACTTCCCTAACATGTATTGGTTTAATACTGTAAATTCATAGTTCAAAAAAAAAAAAAAACCCTATGAGAAACATCTGCTTCTGGTTTGCCCACATATGAATTCTACTCAACTAAGATTCAGGACCGAATCTTTAATCATCAGTACACACTGCACTGATGGTATGATTAGCACACTAAGCTAAAAAAGAGGAATTGTTAACAGCCATTTCTAATTTGAAAACAAACTGCTTGCAGTTATCATTCATAAAGTCAAACAAATGGCACCAAGTATATTGTAAAGGCTAAACATATTCAATGTTCATCTTTAAACTGATAAAGAGAAAGGTTGATCCTATGCAAAATCATGCAGTCTATCCCCATCATGGCTGGTATTACCACACTAAGAATTTAAATACTTTCAATTAATGTTGGAGTGCATATTTCCCCTGCAATTACTGAGGCTTTGATTTGTTACTGATTTCTGGTTTCAGTTACCATTTTCTGTTTTTATCAGCTCTTTGATGATGTATAAGACCTTGTCATCTAGAAAAGAAAACAAACACAGTGTGTGAAAAACAGTGAGCTTAAAAATTGATTCCCAAAATCCCAAAAAAAATCGTAAGAAAAGTCTACCTCTCACCAACTTAAACTTCTAATGTTTTAGGCTATGCAAGAATCTAAAGCTAAACAACTGATACCCATTTAGCAAGCAAAAGGATCTTGAACATCCACTGTCCGAAGTTTAAGTTGTCCTCAGCTATCCCTTACCTTTGGGAACCAACAAGGAGTTGGTTAACCTAGATTTTGAGACAACTTGCACAACATTTATAAGTCATCCATGCCTAGGATTCTCCACACACAATCTCAATGCTGTTTTGAGATGCATGGCTCACCATTACTACCACTACCTTGAATGCTGTTATCAGGGACATCTTCAAAACGGCACTTGTGGAGAACTTCGTACATCTGGGGTGAGCCACACAATATATGCAGGCTTAGTAATGACTTTCTGGATGCCTCTTATTGGAACATTCATGTCACACATGCTACTGTGTGAGGATGCAGTGTACTAATGATTCTTCAGATTAACCACAAGGTCCACTTTACAAACCAGAATGCCAGCAATGCAGCAGTAAAGTTACCTTCAAGTGATATTTTGGGATTTTCAAGCTTCTTCTTCAAAACAGACTCAATGAGAACTCTCAGCTGTTTGAAAATTACTGCTATCTTAACAGGAGCCTATGAAGAAAAAACATTTGCATTATCAGACATTTCGTACCAAAATACAGCTCAAAATATTACTGTACATATAAACAGAAGTCTATAACAAGATTCCTGCAAACATGATGCACATACATGACTTTTAATGGTAATGATAATCACGATGGATAGTATACTCATGAAATGACTGGGCTTACATTATGCCTTAGCTTTAACCACCAGTTGTTCGTAGTGTCAAAGCTTGAAGAACAGCAGCTCAGAAGGGTAACTTAGAATGTGTTCCCAACCCAACCAGCGTTAGAGGAAATTATTACTTTACCAATAAGCCACCTAATTAATCGCCTTTTTGCCCCAAGGTAACAAAGCTCCATTTATACCAAAGCTTCATTTATACCTGAAATAAAATAGTTATCCATTGCCCTCTTGGGAGCTCTACCAGGCCTTCTGAGAAAGCAGTAACAAGCCTTTCCTAAATCTCACTAGGAATTTGGATATCTAAAGCTGAACCTTCTCCCAGAAATATTTAGTTTTATGCTTCCCTCCCTATTTCAATCTTTGTTTCATTTATATGCTGCCTTTGGTACAATAAGTAGCTGCTATGGCAGAAGCACAAACTGCAATGTATTCTGCTTAGCATCTCAGTAGAAAAGTAGAAATTCTGAAACACTCTGTAAGATGTGACTAGCCCAGCAACTGCACAACTGTAGCCACCCAGGAACCAGAAAAAAAAAAAAAAAACAAACCTCCAACAAACCCACAAGGGACCTACTTTTAAAAATCCCCTATTCATGATAAGCAGTGAATTCAATTAGATGGATCCTTACTTGGATCAGCAGACTGCAAAATATTGTTTTGTTGCTTATAGTTGTCTTTGAGAGTAGCACAAGGCCCACAGGAGCACAGAGAATTGTAACCAAGTAGCTGTCAGGACAGCAAAACCCATTACTTGCCATCTACCAGAATTCACAGAGGATCTTCTCATGACAACTGTTTTGTCTGCAAAAATATTCGAGGAAAATGCTCTCAGTTTTCCCCTTTCCAAATAAAACTTTTACACATGGAAGGGAAAAAACCTAATCAAGGAAACCAAACACCCCAAACCCAAGTAAGCAGCTATTTTACAATGTGGATTTTTTTATCTTTCAAATAATTCTGTCTGCACTAGAGAGCAGCATATACAATAGTGTGCTAAAGACAAATATGTAGCTACAAGATTGTAGAAAAGGCTAATGTAAAACCAGTACACTCCTCTGCTTTCAGTACGAGCTCTATAAAAAAAGGTTTAGTCTGCATCCACTTTCAATACTTTCTGCAAGAACACTTTCTTCTCGAAGAGAGAGGGAACTGATTTGTTGCAAAACGCATATGACAAGTCTATTCTTTTGAGTGTGATTTATTAAGATTTCATCACATGTATATAAAATTGCCCATCATTCTCTTTAATTCTCTCCCCCTGTCTTCCCTCTTGTCTCCCATCTCCCATATACAGTGGTCTGAGCCAAGCTGATATATCAACTGTGTAAAACAAAAGCCCACAGAACCACAAAAGGTAGTTTAGTTATAACTCCAATGCACCTGAAAATGGATCCAACCATCAACTGTCAGGAGACGCTCGCGATGCTGCACTTCTATATCCCCACCAAAAAGCAAAATGGGAAAGGGGGATATTAAAGTAGTCTCTCTCAAATACACCTTGGCATACCTCACCTGCATATAAACAAACACAAACAATTAAAAACAACAACAAAAAATCCCAAACCACATAAGATCTATAACACTAAATTTGATTGCTACTTCTACAAGGAAAAAATCCACTTTTTTTTCCTTTTCAAGATGCAACCAACACAAGTTATTGCACATTATCAATAGGTATTTTCTGCCTTAAACAACATAAAATAATTCACCCCTAAGTAAGTGGCAGGCTTATATGCTGGAAGTTAGCTAAAGCCACAATTATCTTCTTAAACCTCAAATGGAAAGATAACGTTAGCTTAGCGGTGTTCATAGAAGCTACATTAAAAGTAATAAAACTACTGAAGTAAAAGGCAGGCAAAGCTCTTCCACTACACATTCTTCTTGTGGGCAGCTGTTTTTTCAATTTATCTACATCCACATATGCACATGCATAAATGTGGTACACACAGACACATACACTGCATGAAGTATCAGGCTCAGCACGTGCTGCTTCTGACTTTGGAACATCTCAAATAAAGACAAAATGGGGTGGAATGAGTTGTAGTGGGAAGAATGGACATTAAAAGTGTGCACCTCCACACAAAAGTGCAGGCTTTGTCTGCCCTACTGTTCATGGAATAACTTACCTACCTTAGCTGCTGTCTTGTCCCCACACTATGATGTTCTTGGGGCAGGAAGTATTTTCAGCTCTCAAAAAATACTATCACTTTATATGCATTAAAAAGTCAAATACTTCCTGCTTCTCTACAGTAAACTTGGCCATTAAGCAACTGCTGTCAAACTTTTGTTGCACCAGAAATATAACTAAATACAAACACTTGAATTCAGCAAATAGCTGACAAGATTTGCAGTTGAAAGGGAAAGAAAGTGACAGGGAAAATAATGTAATTCACTTAGGGAGTTCAGCAGTCCATTACAGAATTGGCTATTTTTTTTTATTACTGGGATATGTCAGTACCAAGTTTCAAAACCTTAGAACAGTGAAAAAGTAGACTTTGAAAAGTTACTACTTCATATTACTGTGTAAAGTGATATTAAAATCAACAAAACTGTATTTAAAATGTCAATGATACTATTAAGTTAAATGATACAAAGAAAATTCCTTCCATTTATAGCTATCAGTTTCACCATGAACAGATTTGTTCAGCTTTATCTTCTTTTTCTTCAGCACTCAGTTGACTCATTTTTATGGTCTTTAGGATCATTAGATAACAAAAGACTCTTTAAGATAAAACATATAGATATTAAATAACTTACACTAGTTTAAAGAATACTGGAGGCATAACTCCACCTTTACACAAACTATTACCTGCATTCACTATCTTCAACTTACCTTTTCCTGGTAAAGCAGCCATCCATATGTCTGCAAGTCTCGATTTACAGAAGAGGGATGAACTTGTGCTTTACCCTGAGCAGTTTCTACCATGCAAGCCAGCTTCTCTGTAATATCCACAGACTTCGTATATAGTATTTTTCCTATGTTGTCATACAGCCCTGCAGTCAACACAGCTTTAAGAAGAGCTATTTCACTGAGAGATGGGGATTGTGTGGCTCCATTTCCATCCCATCCACATTGCGTTGAAGGTGCTGTGAACCCTGCTGCTCTGACCACCCTTATGAGTTCTTGCTTCACATCCTGAAATTAGGATGGTATTAGTAAAGTTTTGAATTTAAAAAGTTACATATCCCACTTCAGCAGCAGGAAATGACACTTCATCTGAATTATTCATGCTCTCCAGGGGAAAGTCCCTTAACAGAAAAACCACTTGTATTTTCTGCAGCCATACTGCAATCCTAGCTATTTCTATGAGAAAAACATTATCTAGAGCATAATCTGATATCTGGAGTATAGGATTAGGCATATGGAAATATATGTGGACTCGATGACCTTGAAGGTCTCTTCCAACCTAGTGATTCTGTGATATATGCTGCAAATATTAAATCTCTACCTGTAGTTAAAATGAAAAAGACACATTTGCATCAAAGATCCAGTTCTGCTTAGAAGTACTCAGTCACCCAAACTTAAAAGGAAAAGATCAATTAAAACATTTTCTCACCAAAAATAAGAGGCCATTCATAAGTTTGTGGCTCATCTTATAAATTACATGTTAATAGATATGTTATTTGATATAAAGAATAATATAAATATTTTAATTCTTGAGGTTTTGGTCCTCTGATGGAAGTAAGGCCTAACTCCTCCAATGGCAGCGACTACAAAACTGTTTACCAAAGTGTGCATATCAAAACTCAAATACAAACACAGCTACTTTGATGACAGTGTGCATTTGACCTAGAATTCCACTTGCTTTTATCTTGTCTAAATAGTAACTGTGATATATCACCTCTTTAAAAGGGAATGGCATTTTCAGAGGGAAATTTTAACAAATAACTTATGAGTGCAGAGCAGAACATACAATTTTTTACCTCCAGAGTTAGCAGTGATGTCCTATTAAGAAAATTTCTTCTGCAGTAAGTCATTTCAGCACGATACCCCCCTTCCTGTCGAGCCCTTTTCCACCTAAGGAAAAAACTGTGTCTTATTACAGCAAGAAGAACCCATCAAGACTATAACAACAGAAGTGGCACTAAGTTAAAAAAGAATAATGTAATTTGGTAAGCATTCTCCACTCTAATTAAGTTGTACTAATGAAGATGAATGCTGCTGGTCTAAGGCCACTCCAGAGAACATGCCTGTAACATAGATTTGACAGATACTAATAAAAAGACAAGGTGATTTACTCTCAAAACCCACACATTTCTGCCTGTCTTGAAAGTTGAAACAAAATTCAGACATAGTGGTAATACCCTAAAAAGGAAAAAACCTGTATGTCATTTTATACATTTTTGCTTTATCAAATACAAAATATTCTGGTCAAGATACCACAAAGAGCAAACAGAATACTTTAAACACTAGGATAAACTGACACAGTTGACCTCTATATGTGTGCAAGCATAGTTAAAAGGAGTTGAAGAACAAAATACTTAGCAAGCTATCCATTTGTGTTACAGTATTTGGCAATCTATTGTTACTCTGAAGAGAAAAAACTTGAAGTGAAAGCAGTTCCAGAGATATTAAGGATTCTTTACATAACTGCATTACTTAAGTGTTATCTGTGACTAGTTACGAGCATAGGAGAATCATCACTTACCCCAGATAAGCGTTGTAGATTGTTATATGGTCTGAAACTGCCATAGCTAGAGATGATTTTGCAAGATCTGCTTCATCTTTTCGACCAATAGGTGTTGTAAATGGGGATTTTTCTGTCATAACTGCAGCCAGAGTTGCCTGCAATTATAAAGCAAACATCACTTAAAAATATTTTATTTTAAGTTTACAGGTTTGTAGTACAAATAGTCTTAAATTTTGTTTTACCATTATCATGGAATTACAGGGCTGGGTTGCAAGGGACCTTAAAGATCTAATTGCAAGCACCTGCTATAGGCAGGGACACCTTCCACTAAACCAGGTTGCTCAAAGCTCCACCCAGCCTGGCCTTGAACACTTCCCCGGATGGGACATCCACAACTTCTCTGGGCAACCTGTTCCAGTATCTCACCACCTGCACAGTAAAGAATTTCTTCCCAATATCAAATCAAAACCAATCCTCTTTCAGTTTATACCCATTCCCTCTTGTCCTGTAACCATATGCCCTTGTAAGAAGTTCCTCTCCAATGCCCTTCAGATACTGAAAAGCTGCAATTAGGTCATCCTGGAGCCTTCTCTTCTCCAGGCTGAACAACCCCAATTCTCTGTCTCCTCAAAGGAGAGGTACTCCAATCCTCTCTGATCATCTTTGAGATAACCTCTGGACTCACTCCAGCAGGTCCACATCCTTCTTGTGCTGGAGACCCAGAGCGGGATACAGTGATCCAGATGGGTCTCACCAGAGCAGAGGGGCAGAATCCCCTCCCTCCCCTGCTGCCCACGGGGCTCTGGATGCAGCCCAGGACACGTTTGGCTCTCTGGGCTGGGAGTCCATGGCCGGGGCCTGTCCAGCCTCTCACCCCCAGCACCCCCAAGTCCTGCTGGCCAGGGCTGCTCTCGGTCTGTTCATGCCCAGCCTGGGCTGGTACCGGGGGTTGGCCCTACCCAGGTACAGCACCAGCACTGGCCTTGTGAGCTTCACATCTGCCCGCTTTTCCAGGTCCCTCTGGATGACATCCCATCCTTCAGGTGTGTCAACTGCACCACTCGGCTTGGAGTCATCTTCAGATTTGCTGAGGGTGCACTCAACCTCTTCATCTATGTCACTGATGAAGACACTAAATATCATTGGTCCCAATACAGACCTCTGAGGGCACCACTTGTCACTGACGTCCATTGAGACTGAGCCATTGGCCACCACCCTCTGGATGTGATGGACAGCCACTTTCTTATCCATCTAATAATTCATCCACTAAATCCATCTCTCTCCAATTTAGAGAGAGGCATGTTGTGGGGGACCATGTTAAAGGCTTTACAGAAAGTCCAGATAAACGAGTATGTAGCCTTTCCCTTGTCCACTGATGTGGTCACTCCACCACAGAAGGCCACTGGGTTGGTCAGGCAGGACTTGCTCTTGGTAAAGCCATGATGATGTCTTGAATCACCCCCCTGTCCTCCAAGTGCCACAATGTATTTCTAAGAGGATCTATTCCATGATCTTCCCAGGTACAGAAATGAAGCTGACAGCTTGGTAGTTCCCAAGGTCCTCTTTTCTACTTTTTAAAAAAAATATGGGTACAATATTTCCCCTTTTCCAGTCACCTGAGACTTCAGCTGACTGCTATAATAGAGGTTGCCATTGATGACTGAGGCAAAAACATTGTTGAGTACCTCATCCCTCTCCCCATCTGTTGTTACCATTTCATCGTCTGGGGTACATTTTCTTTGACCTTCCTTTTCTGGCTGACATAGCTGTACAACCCCTTCTTATTCTTCTTTGTGTCCCTTGCCCTGTTCAGCTCCATCTTTGCCATGGCCTTCCTCACCCCACCCCTATACAACTAGACAGCATCCCTATACTCTCTCCAGGACACCTGTCCTTGCTTCTGCACTGCTTGTGGATTTGCTTGTTGCCCTTGAGTTGGAGCAGCAGGTCTCCACTCAATCCCAGCAATTGTCTTCCCTGCCTGATTTCTTGCATCTGAGAACTGCTAGCTCTGGTACTCTAAGGAGAGTACATAATAGTTAATTATAGTTTATCTTCTACTAAGTCTCAAGGAAAACTCAGCACCATAAGAATTTCCTGTATAGAATTCAGCACTTGCTTATATTAAAGGCACCATTTATATAGTTATTTATATGCAAGGATAAAAAACATTAAATCTCAAAACTCACATGAAATGTTTTGCCAAGTGACAGGGCAATGAAGGTCAGATTAATCAACTGCTTTAGGTTGTAACACATTGAAAGGAAATACCAAGAATTTTAACTTCCACGTTCCAGGAAGTAACATACTCATGTTTTCTCCTATTTGCAGTTAATTAAATGGATTAGGAGAAAATATAAACTATGCCACAGTCTTTATAAATAAATTAATTATTTGCAATCAATTGATTTGCAATAACTTTGATTATATTCTTGGCCACAAACTGGGGGGGTAATTCAGACTGCCTAACCCACAAGTAAGACAATGTTTTCTTTAAATGTCAGATTCCCTGAAATCACCATGGACAAAACTGGAGACCAAGCCTGATTATCCACTGTGGACAGTTCCTAGGAGTTTAGAATCATAGACTCACTAAGTTGGAAAAGAGCTTTAAGATCATTGAGTTCAACCATAAATATCACTTTTATTAATCCCCTCCACGATGTCTGGGTGTCCTCACCTTAAAGTAAACATTTTAACTTCCTGTATCATCTTTTCAAAATACCACATTACAAGAAATCAGATTAATCGCAAAGAGTAACAGTTTCTCTACTTTTTAAATATAATTTTGTTTTTACTCACCACAGGATCCAGGCAGCCAAATATAGCACCAAATATAAGCATTTTGCCAATCTTTACATTAACAGGAAGGGCTGCAAGGTGCTGGCCCAATGGAGTCAGCTTGGGCTCATGTAACTGACAAGCCCCAATCTTCCTCAGCAGGTTCATTGCATTCCCAATTACTTGCTGCTGTGGTGGATCTAATGCTCTGGAAAGAAAATCTTCAGGAGAACCAAGACTACATTTCTGTGAAGTAAAGGGGCATGTATTTCAATACAAAAAATTATTATAAAAAAGTTTTCAAACAGCTACACAGAAAACTGGAAAGCTGTTCTTGCAATGACAGTTCACATTCCCTCCCCACTAAACAAGCCTCTTGCTTCCCAGAAGGCTGATGTGCCCCACATTAGGTTAACAAAACTTCATGGTTTGGAAGGGCTTCATACGGCATGACCACTGTTCAGAGAAGTGTGTTACGAATGATCACTGATGAGCAGGAGACTCTCAACCCTGATGAGATGCAGTTCAACCCAGAACTAATCTGTCAGGCTGCTTCCCACGCACCTCCTACTCAGTTAAGACACGGTGAGAGGTAATGGAATTGCTCCCTTAAGCAGAAATCAATTAGAAGGCTATTCAACAGAGTTTCAATTGTTACTCTAAAGCAAACTGCAATCATATAGTAGAGTATCCTCACTGAACAGCATGCTCCTATTATTCAGCAGTCAAGTGCTGAGCTATCCCCTGACCAGTGGGAGAAGCCCCACTAAGTGATTACATTGGATCAGGTCTGTCCTAGCAAACCTTTTTAGCTACTAAGGTCAGTAATTCCAAACCAGGCAATAGTATGAAGGTGTAATTTCTCCAAAGGCATGTGTAGTATTTTTAGCTACCAAGCCTTTTGATACATTTTCTCTCGATCCAGCTGACAAGGACAGTAATAGAGTAAGAGAGACACTTTGGGGCCACCCAGCATCCAGCCAAGGTCAAGTCACCAGAGAAGGTTAGCAATTCTAAAACCAAAAACCATACCATAATATGAAGGCATAATTCCTCCAAAGGCACACGCAGTATTTCTGGAACAGAATATTCCATGAAACTTTCAAACCTGAAACATCATAAAAACACAGAAACACACATATTCAACTAAATTTTCGAATTAAACTTGTAAACCTGGGTTTCACATGGTCACTCTTTGGAGTTTTTTCTCTTGAGGGGCAAGGCAGGAGTACCATGGGTAAGCCATTCATACTTTGAATTAAGGCATGTGTTGTGGCTTGGAAAACAAGTTTTAGTCAGAGAGGGAAGGGCAGGAAACCCCAATTTTCAAAACAAGTCTGGAAAAAGCTTTCAAACTGAAAAGTCTTGTATGTGACTAAAAGGCACATTTCATTGGTTATATCAAAAGACTTCAACCTTAATTTGTTTCTCAGCTGAAAGTCGCTTCAGGCTTTCACAGAAGCAGGAAAAAGGTTATTCAAGGCAGTAAAAGAAACTAATTCTGCAGTATCCCCATCTCTTATCCATAGAGATACATCCTCAGAAACCTACAGGTTTGCCTGATAAAAAATTCAAAGTTCAGGAGGTAAGGTTTGCACACATTTGATGTGAGCCAAGCAGGTGTTGTTAAAAACTGATGTTCTACAATTCCTTGTGCTGCACTTCTCCTTTAATGATGAATATTTTTTTTTAAAAACACATTATAGAAATATTACAAATAAAATTAATTTTTTTTATGTGAAAGACTACTGTAACACTTTATACACATGATATTCAAATTCTTGTTTTGGTTGAGTTTTTTCCCAGCTTTATCTTTCTGGTTTGCAGTAAATAAAGTGAATTTCAACAAGAATTCTTGGTTTTGGAAAGAAAAAGACGGTCTCTATGTGATTTACAAAATTCTGCTAAGTTTACCATACCTGTCTCTCGTGTACATCCGGAAGCAGAACCCATCCCTAACGCGCCCGGCTCTTCCTTGTCGCTGCAGAGCACTAGCTTTACTAACAAAGGTCTCTTCCAGGGAACTCATCTGACTGCTTTCGTGATACCTTAAAAATTATAAGGCAAAAGCCTGTTCAGATTTCAGAATTAAAATCTGCATGTATATATAACCTGAACAGCAGCATATTGACAATATATTTAATGAGCAATTATTTGCAAAGATACTTAGTTTCGAAAAGTAAACATATCTGTATATTACAAAACTGTAATATATACATATTACATACATATACATAACTGTATATTACAAAACCTTGAATACAACTCACCAATGGAAGTGTAAATACTGGAAAATGAAAGCTTTATTATTTCATCTCCCTGGCAATTCAGAATCATTCCAATACATTGTGTAGGGCTTTTCACATTTCAAGTGAAGAAGAAAAATAACTTAGAAACTGAGATAATATAAAAAATATTTCCTTCATTTTTAAAGCAGTACTTAATCATGATTATCCATACATGACAACCACCATTATATATGAACAACTTCCCTTGTTCCTCACACCATCTGAAATTCCAAAGATACATCCCAAACTTGCATCTAAAACTCCAAGCTGTTAAATGATCTCAGCACATTTCTGCATCCAGAACTCTATTTTAATAAGGATGCTACAAAATTCTTGCAGTTCTATCCTCCAAATATTTACAGTAATCAGAATATGATTGATGAAAAACAAACTCTTACCTATTTTCTTTTGTTCTCCCAGTATCAATCACAAAGACAACATCTGGTATTGTAATACCTGTCTCGGCTATATTGGTTGCCAAAACAATCTGGAAAAAGTAACATAAATAGAAGACATGGAATGTCTAACAGTTTTCATCCTTTAAATCAGTATTATGGAGTAAGTCTGGTTAAAATTTTTTACCCAGAAATATTTCCTTAAATAAGCTGATAAGTAATTAAAAGCTACATGACTTGGAAAATGGTCTAGTTTCTCCCAATGAGAGAAATTAAAAGTTAAGAAAGAATTTTGCAGTCCCATTTTGTTTCATAATTCTTCAAAATTACTAGTTAGTATCTGCCAAAATTAATCAACATTTAATTACATCGTTTGGCAGTCAATAAAACTGTATTTTTCCTAGATAAAAGCCCTAGTTACTGATTAACAATAGCTAAAATACTAAGGGAAATAATAATTAGGAAATTCACAGAAAAATATTAGGTTTAAGAATTTGTCCAATACTGTCAAGATTTTCACAGCATATTAGCCGCTACCCATTACAGACCATGAAATTAGAATTGCTTCTTTGCAGAGAGGAAATTCCAGGAACAACTGGTTGTTGTGTAATTCTGTATGATTATATTTTATAACTATTCAGAGTTGCATCCACAGAAAACTTCTCTTTTCAGTTGTGAACTTTGTAAATATTACCTTTCTAATACCAAGAGGAGGTATTGTAAATGCAGCTGCTTGATCTTGAGTTGAAAGAACAGAATGCAGAGCTATCAATCTGTGCCTAGAATAAGAAATAAGGAGTAGTAAATATACACTTATCAAGTAAGATTGAGTAAAAAAATGAGACCAGCATAATGACAGCATTTGGAGAAAGCAATTAGAACAGACAACTGAAAAAGTAAAGCTTTGTATGACTAGGTATGAAAGTCTGCTTCACTGTTTTATTACAATATCTAGAAAAAATAACAATTAGTTCATAGGGATGTTCTCCCACTCAGTAAAAATGCAGGAAGAACAGTAATACTGCAGAACTTCTGGTTACTTTACAATAATAGCCTAGCAATAAAGAGAGCTAGGTATTCATAAACCCAAGTTTTTAAAATTGTGCTTCCAAGACAAGGATCATTACAAACACATGCAGCTTTAAGTTGGAGTAATAAAGGCCTTCAGAGATGAGACAGCCACAGAGACTGGCACTTTCCTTCTCTTCAAGACCTCTACATCTCAGTGCATCAACAAATATTTAGCATTTGACTGCAATTGTTCCTTTTATGGAGTTGGGTTTCTAACTTTCAATTACCCAAAAAAAAAATTTTGAAATTATCTGTCACTACAACCCTAGGCCATTTCTCTTGGTAGATCCAGATGCTCTGGAGCTCTTCTCAGGAAGTAGTCACTTCCATGTAAACAGTAAGCCACAGAAATCTGTATCCCAGGTATGGCAGCTTCCATACCCTAAGAAGTGGAAAAGAAGTAGTCAAATGCTTTTGATTAAATAATTTTTTTTGAAGAATAGTAACAGAAAGTAATAAAAGAAAATTTATCATACCACTCCTAAGTATCTGTCATTTTTGCTTGTATAACTTTTAGATTATAGTAGTAAAAGTACACTTGTATTGTAGCAAAACTACATTTGTATTGCAGTAAAAGTACATTTGTAGCACAATTAGATCAGAGGTATAACTCTCAGTTTCCTTCAACAAGAACAGCAAACCTCAATGAATATGTTTGTTGGGTTGTAACTGAGAGCATTAACTTAAAAAAATATCTGCGTTACCTGTCACGCAAGTTAAATCTTTTGTCAGTTGAAATGAGATCATACAGCTGTTGGATATGGGCAAGGCCTGGTAAGAAGACCAGCACAGCACCTTCAATGTTCTTGAACTGGGGACTTCTATCTGCGAAATTACAGTACAAGCATATAGTTAAAAGAAACATGCATTGCGAACAGTTTCACATAACAGGAACTAATGCTACAGCCTGTGGTTAATGCTTTTTAGGATGTTTCATTTAAGAATGAAGTTAAGTACTTCAGTATCAGTAGAAAGCACTGGAAAATAGGTCCAAAGGACAACCCCAAGTATATACACTTCTTAACAAGTGGACTGTACCTAAGTATGCGAGCAACTCCAAAATAAGTTCAAGGTTGATCTTGTAAGGGTTCATATATAAGATAGCCTGCTGTGTACGACTGCTATACTTCGCATAGTGCGGAGCCAAATCCATACCAGACGCAGACTGGATTGGGACATACTCCTAAAAAACAAGAGTAAGCAAAAAAAAGAAATATCACATTCTTAGTATTTTAGAAGAAGGTAAGACAGCAGAAGGTGAATTTGCCATTCACTTGAAACAGAGATTGGGATAAGAGAAATTTAACTGACTAACTTCCCACCAAAACCCGTGCGAGTTAGATTTAATCACAACCACCTACACAATCTACAACTGTTAAATGACACTCCAGATTAAAAAAAAGGTAAAAATTAAAGTCTGCCGAAAAAGTAAACAGGCCCCAGGTCCATAACTGGCATTCAACTGGTGTTAGTTCGAACTGGGCTAACAGATGTAACAGATTCTCTCAAAACTCCTACTTGGGGGTGTAAGAAACTAGTTTAACTTTTTCCCTCTCCCTGACCTCACCTTTCTCAAGTAATGGTTGCAATGAAAATTAAGAATGAACTGGGTGGCAACTCCTGCAGTGTTTTGGAACAAGAAAGAAGAAGAGTTAGCAGGAGAGACACACATTTGAATTGTTACTAGGCATCTTAAATACATAGCATAGTTTCTATATTAAGTGGCACTATTGTAATAATTTTCACTGTTAATCAATACACTTAAGGAAGCTTGACACCACATATTCTTCTGTACCGAAGGAAAACAATCAACAGAACACACCAGAGTATTTTTCAACATTTTCAGTGTTCAATCATAGCAAGCTAAACTTCCAGAAGTTTCGCAAAGCAAGTTGGAGCAGACAGGTATCTTCCCAAAATACACAGCCTACAGGAACAGCCTAAGCAGCCGAAGTCAGATGGCACTGATAAAATCTCCCCTTCAAGAGTTTTGACGCAAAAGCGCATAGAGCTGTCACTGCACAGTATCTAAGGATTAACCATAGCCTGTTAAACAAAAGAGGTCTATACAACCATCTCATGTAAATCATCTCACTTGGCATGCCAAGTAGGAGGTTCTTAGTTTTTCAGCTATGAAGGACAAAGCCTTGTCTCTTCTGTTGTTAGGTTCACTATGTAGGAGAATTCTTTGCGATAAAATTATTAAATGCTTTCCCTGCTGCTGCTTATAGATCCAGAGCTGGGAATCTACAAGAGACCTCAATGTCAAATACAGCAAAATCAAGACAGCTATACAGGAGTTGGAGTGACAATCAAAAGGGTGCAGCACTCATAAGTATTTGTAGGAGTGCAATTATGTCTTTTTATAAACTGAAAGAATATTTGATATTCTACAATCCAATCACATTTAATTCAAAGGAACCAAAATGATTAAATAATAGAAACCCCCAAAATTTCCAGGACAAAACTAAAAATGTCTGTTTTACCTGGTGCTTTGCAGTGCTTCCTCCTTTACCAGTAACATTTATTGTTACTTCCTCCTCTTCCTCCAAGAACTTCTGACAATATTCTGAGTCTTTCTCCAAAACATAGCCAGTTGCTTCAATTACATCTTCAACGTGGAAAATCTTTAGCGAAAATTCAAAGAAAAAACACAAGGCATGTCAAAAACTAATCAGCAACCTTTTTCACTTTTTAAAGCTTACATACCGAAGTTGAACAGGGCATGCCTTAATGTTGTAATAAATCTTCCAGATTTCAACTTAAATTCTCTTACAGTTTTTGAAAACCTAGCCTTAGAGCTGCTACAAGTTTGTTAATGGGCTTCTCCACCTGATCACTACAAAACCTTTACCATAGCCTATATAGCATGCATAAGAAAAACATGTAAGAGTGTAACGACAAAGTTACAGGGGTTGTGGGAGGAATTCTTTAATGCTTTACTTTCTACCTAGGTTTAACAGGGAAAAATCAAAGTGTCATTGATGGAGTAGTTGTAATCAATAAATCAATCACAAAAAAATAGCACAGGTGTGCACTTCAAAGCCCTGAAGATACTCTGTATTTTCAGAAAAGGAATACAAGTCCTTGAAACATTTATTTTAAGATCTGTATTTTTGGTAAAAAAAAAAAAAGTGGAATATTACCTACATAGTAACCAGGCAAACAGTGTACACATGCATATGAAGTGTCTTGCACAATCAAAATAAACATGTACCTACCTCAACTGGGTAGCTCCTCCCTGAGATCCTTAAAATGGGACAGTGTGAGAAATAGCTGGAAAACTTCTCACTGTCTACAGTGGCACTCATTAAAATCAGATGCAGGTCTGAACGCTTGTGCAAGATCTCTTTCAGAATAACTAGCAGGAAATCAGACTGGACGCTTCTTTCATGTACCTAGAATTAGAAAAACACATCTATAGCAAGAATTTAGTACAGGTCAAGGCCCAGAATAACTGTAATTTCTGCAGAATAGTAAAGAACTGATAACCTCATCTACAATAACATGAGATATACTTGAAAGAAGACCATCTTCTTGAAGTTTTCGAAGCAGGACACCTGTTGTACAGTACAGTAGTCTGGTGGCTTCTCCTGTTCTTGATTCCATACGAATTTGATATCCACACAGGGAATTCTTAAAAAATAAATTAAAAATATAGAATAACTTAGCATACAAGTTAACAGTATTCAAAATTAAGTGAAATTTAATAACTGTCAGATTCAGACACCACACAAGTTGCTAATTAAGTAGTATAGTGAATGACTGCCACACTTCTATACAAGTACTCTCCTTTGTTAAGAAAGGAAAAATACAAGAAGTTTATGCAGAGTTGCAAAGAGATGGTAAAATCAGGGTTCTTTTCAGGACTCTGACAACCTCAAAAATATTTTTGCACAAATTACCCTAACAAACACAGGACTTCAGCTTTCTTCAAATAACAAAATAACTTATGTTGGAAAGGGCATCTCTCAAGGCCAAACTGGATTGTTCAGAGCCTTATTCAGGGGATTTTGCTTCATCCCTAGTCATAGTGACGCCAAACAGTCCCCAGGCAATCTGCTCAAATTTTTTACCATTCCCACTGTGAAGCACTGCTGCTCTACATCAGCCTCTAAAGATTTTAGAAGTCATATATGGGTACCTACAGGTTCACAGGTGACAAGACAAAAAGAAACAACTGACATACCAAGAAGTCCTTTTCAAGAGCAAATAACATCTAATTATTTGGTTGTGTAAGAATTCATGTTCTCACTTTTTATCAACAATACAGCCCCCTGTTTTTGATCAAGACAAGCAAAAGAATTCAGACACTCCTTACTTTTCCTCCTGGTCCTGCTTCGCAGCCCAGCTCTTCACAAACCCTGGTTGCCAGACTCACTGCTGAGATTCTTCGGGGTTGTGTGCAAACGATGTTGCATTTTTTTGATCCTTCATCTAGCAATAAGTCTTCTAATAAAAAATGGGGCACCTGGGTACTCTTCCCACTGCCTGTTTCACCAGCAACAACAACTACTCGATGTTTTTTAAGAGTTTCTACAATCGAGTATCTGTGCTTAAACACAGGTAACTCCTGTCTCTCTTTCAGAAGCCTCTGGTATCTGGAGGAACTCTGCAGCTTCTTAAACAAAATCCTTGAAGGTTCCAAATTATCTGCATCCGAGGTCTCAAGGGAGAGACTGCTGAAGTCCTCATCAGAAACTAAGTTTTCCCACGAATCTTCAGGACCCTCAGGTAGTTTTGGCTGATTTTCAGACTGTAGCTGCTGTTGTTGTTTGAGTTTGTTTAATAATCTAGCAATAAAGGTATCACGTGGCTTGTTGGTTTCTATCTTGCTTTCTTCTTCCTTTTTCTTTTCAATATCCCTCCATTCTAGCCAGACATCTCGGTAGGTAGGAGGCAGCAACTGATGAACTGACTTCAGGTGCAAAAAGCAGAAAAAAATTACATTATGTACTACTTAGTAGTATCACTAGTATTTTATGTGTAAACAAACTCAAATGTCAAAAGATATGGCAAAAAATGAGTAAGAAGCCATTCTAAATCCAGAAAATATGAAAGCAGTAATACAAATGTCAACAATAAATTTTTATTTTCAATTAGCTTGCAGTTTTTACAAGACCAAGGTACAACTTACCAAAAAATATCCTTTCTGTATGCTGCAAAGCATATCCACAATTAGATAAAAACAAATTAATATGAAATAGAAGCAAAGAATTTAATGGGAAATACTACTTGAAACTATTTTTAGAACCTAACTATAGATACTATAACAAAAAAGTGCAGAAGCAGATTTGAGGCCAGGAACAGTAATACTGCTAAGAAACTTACTTGTCCTTTGGTTAAATGGTAGAGTGCCAAAGTAGCAGCTAGATGTTGTGCTTGCATACTATCTTCTGTTACAATTGTAGGACACATTGCCATTACATCATCTGATGACTTGATAATCCTGACCCTTAAAGAGAAATTTCAAAGACACTTATCTCAATTTTTTGCTACTGATATAAACAGAAAATACATATACAACATAACATTTTCAGCAAAGATTCCAGCAGTGAATTTGTGATTTTTTTTTCTCTTCACAAACATTTTCATTTTCTTCAAGGCAGAAGTATTTATATACATACAGATTATCATTAAGGTTAGGTGCTTTGGAAGAAGGACTAAATGTTTGTGTGCTTGTAACTATTTAGGATAGATTGAGATGACATTTAATGATCTACTGAGATGCAAACATCTGTTTAACAGACAAATACCAGCCAGAGCAGCAGTCAAATTTCCCATGTTCTTAGGGGTGGCAGTCTGTTAGTAGTTTTTAGCTTGAGCAAGAAAACAAACTCTTTTAATTGGTTCCTTCAAGGAACATTGCTCATTTATAATGTTGTGCCTTCTTTATTCATACATGGTAATACTCTACTTACAAATCTATATTACACACTCAATTTCTAAATGAAATTTAAAAATAAGATACTGCACTGTTTTGCCTACAAATTTATGGTAGCTTTAATACAAAATTTTAATTTGCTCTTTGTTTCAAACAACCTCCAGAGGAGTTTTGGTATTCATAAACTTGAACCTTTGATTTAATATGTTATTTGAATAAGAATACCAAACGTCAATTGTTCAAACCTATCTCACAGGTTTGCTTCAGACTAATCTTTCATTCAGCAGTACACAAATAAAAAATCCTTATCCCTGCTTTATGGGATCATTCACTAGAATCTTACTTTTGTGACCTTGTCTAGTCCAAGCATCACTTTTGGAGAGCTATCCAGAGTAAAATACCTCCCTGATGGACTAAAAAAGACACACTGTATAAACACACCATATTAATATAAATCTCAATCAACAAGACAGAATTGACCAGGTTTTTTTATTTTCAAATGAACCAAAAGACAAGTGTAAAGATTACAGGAAATACATACCTACATTTCCAATATTTTCCAACGGGAATTTTTTCAAAAGCAGGATTTGGGCTCTTGGGAAAATTCTTTCTGCACCAGTCAATCAAAAATTGTTTTGGAGATTTACCAGTCCAGCTTCGAGCACTATAATCAAAATCTCTTATATCTAGTGGTTCTCTCTTTTTCACTGCAAGAGCAGAAAACCACATTTTTAAGTATCCTAAAATTTATTTTACATTCATTTGAAGTAACTTTTACCTTTTATTCACATGTATTTAACTAGACAGCACTACTTTCTGAAATGTTTTGCAGAAATACTGGTATTGATGATACATGACAGAAATTTCTGCTTTTCCTACAGAAATATCTGCCAGAAAATTAATTACAGGGTTTTGTTATCTCTGATCACCCAATAATTTTAGAACTTTCATTAAACTTCGGTTATTAGAAAATAATCTAACAGTTTGAAGATTTACAATGAAAATAGTTTAAAAATATGAGAGGGTGACTGAACTAGCCCTACGATTGAAAAAAAAGAAATCTGATTTTTAAGACTTGACAGCATGACAAAAATAGCTTTCAATGTAATCTGCTGAAACAAGTACAGACCCTTTAAAGGAAGCTTGGTCAGTGAGCCAGACTGTACACAAATGACACTGAGTTGGGCGGGAATGCNAGGTGGCCAAGAAGGCCAAGGGCATCCTGGCCTGGCTCAGCAATGGTGTGGCCAGCAGGAGCAGGGCAGGGATTGTCCCCTGTACTGGGCACTGCTGAGGCCACACCTCGAGTGCTGTGTCCAGCTCTGGGCCCCTCACTCCAAAAAGGACATTGAGGTGCTGGAGTGAGTCCAGAGAAGGGCAGGGGAGCTGGGGAAGGGTCTGGAGCACAAACCCTGTGAGGAGCAGCTGAGGGAGCTGGGGGTGTTTAGTCAGAGAAAAGGAGGCTCGGGGGTGACCTTCTCATTCCCTAAAACTGCCTGAAAGAAGGCTGTGCCAGGTGGGGGTTGGCCTATTCTCCTGGGCATCTGGTGATATGTCAAGAGGACATAGCCTCAACCTGCATCAGGGGAGGTTCAGGCTGGACATTAGGAGGGATTTATTCACAGAAAGGGTTGTCAAGCACTGGAATGCCGCCCAAGGAGGTGGTGGAGTCACCATCCCTGGAGGTATTTAAGGAAAGACTGCACTTTGCAGCCAGTGCCATGGTCTAGTGAACATGGTGGTGTTTGGTAATAGGTTGGACTCAATCTCAGAGGTCTTTTCCAAGCTATTTGGTTCTGTGATAGTCCACCTTCCTTTCCGACAACCAGAGCTTGTTCACTCATCATTGCAAACCTAGAAAAACAAGAACTAATTCTGGAAATTTGTGGTATGATTCAAGCTTGTACTGAACCACTTCCAACGCACCTTTGTCTTCCTTTGCAGCACCATCAGGTTTCTCAAGCAAGCTTAAATTCAAAGTGGTTTCTTGAGGCTGAGGTGAGGGAGTTTTTTTCTTTTCATTTGGCTGTTGGTTTGAAATCTTTATAGCTGGATTAAATACTGGATGTTCCTCAAGTACTGCCATTTCTGTCAGAGAGAGAATATAACTTACGCCCACCAACTACTTAAAAAACAACTATATGAATTCATACTGAGTATCCAAAACCAGAACTAGTGAAATGTTACTGACATTTTAGAAAACAGATTCAGAAAAGTCTTCATTTCATAGAGTGGCATAAAACATCATGAAATCATCTTCAATTCAATCTGACTCCAAGATTTAATTGCCTAACAAACATGCAGGCTAGAAAATAAAACACGGGTAATTTGCATAGCTCTACCTTGCTGAATTCTTCTTATTTTTTCTTGTGCTGCCTTCTGGCCTTGCTTGTCTTTGTCTTGCTTGGAGATGCTTGCTTGTTCTTTTGCTTCTGAAAGCTTGGCAGACAGATGTACATATCTCTCATTCTATTCAAACAGAATTATTAATTACAAGTTGAATATGGTATGCTTGTCACTTTCAATGACCTTCATAATAAAGTGCAGGTTTTTGTCCTTTGTACCAAGCTTACATAACGGAGATACAATGAGTTTTTACTTAACTAACAGTCAAAACTTCCCAGAATTCGATAGTAACTCACTCAATCTCACTGAAATGTATCCTAAATTTTTCTTTTCTGCATATAACATTTACCATTTTGAACCCAGTGCAAGTAATATGGGAAAAACAACTTAGAAAAGAAGCAGCTTCAACAGATTTTCCTTCAGTAGCCAGATACATTACTGATAACATAAAAAAAGTTTTCAATCCCCAATTTGTAACACACAATTTTGTAACAAATAGATCCACCACGTGCAGATGGACCAGACATATCAGTTTTTACAAAGACTTCCATGAAGCATTATTCTTCTTACTGGGTCAAATTTTTCTTCCTCTGTTTCTTTCACAGACTCATCTTTCTCTTCATCACTCTGTTGCTCAGCGTATCGCAAAATCCATTCCTTCATACTCAATTCTTTCTCTTTCCTCACATTCATTTCCTAAGAAGAGCAATATAAGTTAAAAGTAATTATAAAGTATGTGAAAACAATGCTTTTTCTGCCAGTATCCAGGAACTTCTGTTTAAGATTTTAAATATGAAATATATATATGACAAGATAAAAATGGATCAAACTTCCCCAACCAGGGTGAATATCCCACTATACACTTAAATAGATTTTAACACTAGAGTAACTATAATTGCCATAAAGAATTAAATTACTTGCATGAAATCTTTTTGGTTTCTAGTTTAGGATTCAATAACCACAGAAATCAAAACACTGAAAGCATGTAAGCAAACTTTAACGCACCCAAGTGTGTAGAGAGTGCCACATGTAAATAAACAGAATAAACCCATTATAGGATAAAATTAAGCAATTAAGCTATAGAGTCATAGAATTGCTTGCACTGGGAGGGACCTTAGAGATCATCTAGTTCCCACACCCCTGCCATAGGCAGAGACACCTTCCACTACAACAGGTTGCTCAAAGCCCTATCCAACCTGGCCTTGAACACTGCCAGGGATGGGGCATCAGCAGCTTCTCTGGGCAACCTGTTCCAGTATGTCATCACCCTCATAGAAAAGAATTTCTTCCTAACACTTAATCTAAACTTCACGAGATTCTCTGCGCTTTACCACAAAAATGAACGATGAAGAACCTGCTAGACTTCACTGGAAAAATACCTTTAAATTACCATTCCACTGAAATGAAAATGCAGGTGACAATTATTGATCATACAACATTTTCATAAGCTTTCCACATCAGTTTTGGAAATCGATACAACTCCCATATTTTTGAAAATTTTTTCCTCTCTTCCCCACCCCCAGCCCCCACCCCAAGTAACTACAGATCAGATTTTCAGATTACCTTAGTTTCAGGGCCATTTTCTTTCTTTTTTTTATCTTCTAAGTGAGGTGGTGTTCCACGTTGTGACACAACAGAACAAAATTTTGCTCTAGGTTTCTGCTGCTGCTCTTCGAATTGCTGGCTAAAACCTTCAGGCAAGGCATCTTCAAAATAAAAAAAAAAAAAAAACATGTCACAGAAAATATCAATAATAATTACAGGAAAATATTTTAAAGTGTGTTGGGAACCAATCAGAAAAATACAAACAGAAATAAAAATTAGACTTTAGCATTTATGTAAGATAGGATTTGCTTGCTGGACTTCCACAGAACTCCAAGTGTAGAAACAAGAAGACTACAAGATTTATACACTAAAATATCCCACAACCAGTCAGCTGCGTCTCTAGGAAAGGAACACTGTTGCAACTACTAGTCTTAGAGAAACATTGTCTTTAATTACTATATAAAGTAGTAATGCTACTGCTTAGCAGGTCCTCTTTCTCTCCTGTTGTGGCAGGACATCCCCCCGCCCCCCGGCTCTGTGTATCCCAATAGCTGGTGGATAAAGAGGTAACTATGGGTGGAAAGGCCCATCAGCAGTTTATCTGTGGTGCCAAGGGTGATTCACACCTAGCTAAGAATTAACATCTTAGTCTGGCGAGCTGATGGGGGAGAGATAAGAAACATTTCTGACTTAAGAGACACCGTTTTACAACTATAAAAGATACACGAGTTATCACTGAGGCAGAAGCCTCTTACATCCCGAAATTGTCGGAGACTTCTCCCCGAGGCTTGGACGCAGCTTCGCCGTTACTTCCCCGGGATTGAGTGAAAGGATCTCGATGTGTGTGTCCCACCCACCTTCGGCTGGTGAGATACATTGAATCCTAGGTTTATACTATTTCTTCGCTAGCTGTAACTGAAAGGTACCAGTATCGTGCACTGTATGTCAATCTACTAGTAGTATTTCTTTTTATTTTATCCCTGTGTAGTAATAGTTTGTTTTAAGTCTTGTCTGTTAGTTTTCTTGTCTATTAATAAATAATTCATTTCATAATAGACGGATTCAGCTATTATTAAAGAACTTGTGGATAGAGTGGATTTTTGGGGTGCTGGTCACTTCAATACACCTCCTGCCTGCTGTCATAGGCCTGGGCAAAGACAGGAGCTGAACTTAAATCAAAATCCATTCGTGACACCTGTCAAAAACTATTTTGTCACTGTACTCACCATCGGGGAGATTTAAACAAAGCCAGTCAAGTGCAGAGTGAAGATCACCACCATATAAAAGTGTATTTTTCATTGCTTCTTCAATGTGCTCAGTCTTAAAAGAGAATCTTTGTAAAGCCATGTATACATCCTATAAATAAGACAGCCAGAAAACATTAGGATTTAATCTAACAATCTAATATAGGCTTGAAAAGTTCTATTTCCCACTTATCAGAAAGCCAGCATTAAAGGGAGATAAACAATGTGCATTAATGTACCCAAAAGTTAAACAGAAAATTCTGTTTTGCACAAAGAGTTTATAATACTTTATTTCTAAATATGCAGGGGTATGTATACTTACATCTACATTCCTGCCTCTGTACACAATATATTTTCTAGCTAAATAAAGACATACTTGCAATTTTCCAGGTATATGGAATGAAAAATGTAGGAAACATAAATCACTCAGATTAAGTACGATTCCTCTATCTTGTCTGAAAGCTCTTGATTTTAGTTCCTGAATCCATAAAGATGTGCCTTTCCTAATAAGCATACTTTTCGATTTCATTGACTAATCATTAACATAACTACTGAAAAGCATGCTGTATTGGCTTGTACTGCATACAGAAGTGTAGTATGACACTTGATAAAAAATGACAAAATATAAACTTTATTCTACATAAATAGTGGACAATAAAAGTTCGAACTGTACCTGTAGTTTCTTTGCAGTTAGTCTTTTGGAAATCATTCCTTTGTCATCATTTTGGTTTTTATGTTTATTAATCACATCAATAATCCTTTTCTCCAAATTACCATTTATCATTACCTGCAAAGAAAAAAATAGTTGATACAAGGTAAACATCAGAAGTTTTTGACATGTCAATGCTCTTCATGACTAAGGATGCAAGAATGCAGAAATCTCTCTGCCATTCAAATTCCAACTTTTCAAGCTTTCCATAAGTGGCCTAAACATCTCATACAAAAAAGACACTTCTTTTACTTCTGCAAGCTGTATGCTTTTACTTGAAATAGAAGAGTTCATTCCTTATTACCAAGAAAGCCCATCTGCATTTTCAAGGATGTGGGAAACAGAGGATTAGAAACTACTACAGGCACTAAGGAATTTGAATTGCAGCCCTGGAAAGAGCTTGGATTGATGTAATAATGAAGGTGTACAGACTTTAAGCAGAAGAATTATAAATCTATGTTTCTATAGTTATAAGTAAGAATATGTATTGGGTGTTACAGTGAAGGGTTTTAAGTAAAATAATATGATTCTATAGTTTAAGTTAAGGATTTAGATGTTATAATAGAAGTATGTGAGTTAACAAGTTATTGGTTGAGAGACAGACGCAATGCAGTAAAAAAATACCAAAGGTGATAGGTTAAAAAGTCAAAACAAAACTACGTGTTAGTTACTTATTGGACCAGAAAGTTGTAAGTTGCCACGTAACCTTGAAACTCGTGACTATCTTCAGTTATGGTGACTTGTTACTAAATCCACGGCCTCTGAGACTGATGTCTTGTTGATTTTTCAAGTAATAAATCGTTAAAACTGTGGATGGTCCCATCTCTTTAATAAGGATTTCTGACAAAGTGATGCCGCTGTGAGGACGATTTATGGGAAAGGCATCAGATCTGCTGCGGTCGACGAGAAAGAAGATTTAAGCGTACCTTGGAAGGAAAGGTTATCCAGGATGTAAAAAAAAGCTGAAAGGAAGCTTAACGGATATTACTGGCCGACATCCCATTGACAACTGGTAGCAGAATTCACCTTGGAAGTTGAGGCACAGGTGAGGACCGCAGAACGCAAGATAGGTAAATCTCAAAAGAAAAAGAGATGTTTATACTAAGCTAGAGACTCTAATAAGGTTACATTCCAGCTCAGTTCCGAACCAGGAATGGAAAGATTTATTGCTTTGGGTGCTTAGAAACTTTCTGGTAGCTGACCTGGTAAGTCCGCCCATTGTAAATTCTTGTGGGATTCACTTGGAATTCGGCTTTTTGACCTTGCTACTAAAAGAGATAAAGTTGCAGCTTCTCTCCTCCCTACATGCCATGAACTAATAGAGATAATTAACAAGCCTTCTAATGATAGAAGCTTTTATCCCTGGAACTTTAACTGCGCAATGGGCATGGCTATCTTTGAAAATTTATGTGCTCTCTGCCGTTCAGACGCCGCTGTCGGCCACTTGTAATATCGCACCCGAAGGTGGGGGGAAAGTCTGCCCAGAAGGAAGTGGGGGGACAGGAAAGTCTGCCCAGTAGGAAGGGGGGGGACAGGAAAGTCTGCCCAGTAGGAAGGGGGGGACACCCCGGAAGTGACAGAAAAAAAAAAATGGACGCTGTGGAATTAAATCATGAATATCGTAATCCAAGGGCAGATGTGCATGCAATCTTTTTCTTTCTGCAAAGAAAGGAATCCTGGGAAAAAAGCCCTCTCTGGCAGATCGGAATGCTATACATCAAAGTAACTAAGGCAGGTGATCTCACTTTAACTCCTGAATGGCTTTTAGCAACGCGGGTGAGAGATGGAAGAGCAGGAGCTGACCCCAGATGGGAGGCTATCCCACATGATGATATAAAGGACTTAAGGAAGGCAACAAAGAGTGTGGTTTAGGTTCTCCCTATTTCAAGCAGTTGTTAAAAGGGATTTTCAATCATTTGGACCTGACACCTTTTGACTGTAAAAATATTTCTTCAGTGATTCTGACAGATTCACAGTACATATTATGGGATTTAAGATGGCGGAGACTCCTCAAAAAACTCACAGAGACTTACGGAGGTCCCAGTGCAGGCCTTACGCTTGGGGCCTGGCAGGGGACCCACCTCATAATAGGGCAGAAGATCAAGCAGACCTGCCGAGAAGGGTCCTTGGTGATATCAAAGATGCAGCCAGAAAGGCACTTTTGCAGGTTGAACCTGTGGGTAGTCCACAAGGTGCTGATACAAAAAATCCTCTGAGACCGGGAGGCTGCTCCATGATCTCAGAAAGATTAATGCAGTGATTGAAGATACGGGACCTCTCCAGCCTGGACTTCCTTATCTCTCTATGATTCCAAGAGATGGGCCTTTAGTTACCATTGATTAAAAAGACTGGGTTTTTTCAGTATTCCACTTCACACAGACATGGGGCATCCATGTTTTGCATTCTCTGTCCCAAGTATTAATAGACAAGAACCACTGTGTGCTTCCCCAGGGAATTAAAAATTCACTGACTATATGTCAGTGGTTTGTGGCAAAAGCTTTATCTCCAGCTAGACAAAAACATCCTTAAGCAAAGATTCTACACTTACATGGATGATCTATTGATTTCAGCACCAACACAAAAAGAGATGGAGGAAGCTCATGACAGCGTTGTTACAGAGATTAAAAATGCTGGACTTGAGATTGCAACATCAAAAATACAGGAAACTCCACCATGGAGATATTTGGGATGGATAATGACAGAACAAGCAATAATGCCACAGAAAATACAGCTTTGAATTAAAATTAATACCTTACAGGATTTGCAACAGCTTTTGGGAGAAATAAATTGGATTAGATCTACGTTAGGGATCACCAATGATGAACTTGCTCCAGTTTTTGACTTGCTAAGAGGAGACTGTGACATTAGTCTCCAAGGACTCTCACACCTGAGGCTCAGAAAGCTCTTGACAGAGTAGCAGAAGTATTTCAAAAAAGACAAGCATATCGTTGTATTGCTTCACAACCATTTTTTCTTGCAGTATTAGGAAAAAAATGCAGTTGTATGGTCTTATATTTCAATGGGATGCTTCTGCAAAAGATTCTTTGTTAATAATAGAGTGGGTCTTTTTACCTTACAGGTCTCCAAAAACAATCTTCACGACAATGGGGATGTTAGCACAAATTATAATCAGAGGTAGAACAAGGCTGTCAGCTATGACAGGCAAAGATTTTGCAGTAATTTATTTACCTTTGAAGAAGCAATATTTTGATTGGGCATTACAAAAATCAGAAGATCTGCAAATTGCATTATTGAATTACCTAGGCACCTGTTCTATTTATTTTCCTAGCCATAAGTTGTTACAGGCAAAGTTAAGCTTTAGAGAAAACCTCAGTTAAGTGAGGTGCCTTTAAGTGCTGTAACGCTATTTACTGATGGATCAGGAAAAACACGTAAGTCAGTAGTAGTATGGCAAGACCCAGAAACTAAAGCATGGAAATCAGATACCCAAACAATAGAAGGTTCAACACAAGTGGCTGAGCTTGCAGCAGTAGTCAGAGCATTTCAGCTTTTACAGGAACCTTTTAATTTGATTACAGACTCTGCTTATGTTGCTAATATAGTTAAAAGAATAGAATGATCAGTTTTGAAAGATGGTAGTAATGATGTTCTGTGTCGTTATCTTATGTGTCTTTACACAATTGAGCAAAGCAGAACTAATCAGTGTTTTGTCTTTCACAGTAGAGCTCACTCATGGCTTCCAGGATTTCTGATAGAAGGCAACTATTTTCCAATGCAGTTTTTCTTCTGTACACACAGGAGAAACAGCAAGCCATGCATGTCAGCATTTTTTGCAAGCTTTTGCTTCACTAGGGGTACCTCAAGAAATAAGATCAGATAATGGTCTTGCTTATACATCTCAAAAAGTAGCCACATTTTTAATGAATTGGGGTGTTTGCCACACTTTGGGTATTCCTTACTCTCCCACAAGTCAGGCAATCGTTGAAAGGACACACCATTCTTTAAAATGTATTTTAGATCAGCAAAAAGGAGATGTAGCACAGGCAACACCACAGATGCAATTGAGTAAAGCCTTATACGTCTATAAATTTTTGAACAGTTCTTCTGCAGAGCCTGATCCTCCAATATTTAGGCATTTCTCTAACAGCACACATGCAAAATTAAAGGAAAATCCTTTAGTTCTAATTAGAAATCCAGAAACAAGACAAATCAAAGGTTCATTTCCTCTGATAACCCGGGGCAAAGGAGTTGTTTGTGTTTCTACAGGTATGGGACCCAGGTGGTT